>WYDF02295456.1:0-15947 GCA_009867245.2 Adranes taylori | reverse complement strand
GCTTTTTGAAGAGTTCTAGAGGTCAGGTCCATGTCGTCCGCGTATGCCTGCGTCTGTGATGACTTATTAAAGATAGTGGGCTTTTTGTTCTACTCATTTGTAAACAATTGGTTGCTAGGCAGCTAATAAAGATATGGTGCTCCAATATTTAAGCATCTGTCAAAAATAATCCACAGAAATAGTCCTATGTTTTAAATCAAGTGAGTGATAACAAATTCGAAACTTTTAGAAAACGGTAGCAGGGTGCCATGTCGGCTGAAAGAAGTCGCGGCAGTGTGTTGTATTTTGTCAAGAATTTACGACAAAGCAACGAAATGTGGGCAGGTGCATTGTCGTTGTGCAATCGCAGGCAGTTATTTCGCCACAAGTTCTGACGTTTTCTTCAAATTTCTTTACGTAAACGGCGTAAAACATCAATGTATTATATTTTATTGACCCTATGACCTGATGGAAAAAACTCATGGTATAGAATGCTATTGAATTGATTTCGAAGAAAACAGTGAGAGGAGCCTTCACACTCAAGCGAACTTGGCTAGCTTCTTTCGGTCTTTCCTGTTCAGGAAGCTTCCATTGGGAAGATTGGGCTTTAGATTCAATCTTATGTCCATACGCCAATGTTTCGTCAGCAGTTGTGATTTGTTTGAGCAATTCTGGATCGTCGTTGATTTTATTAAGCACCTCCAGCGCAGCGTCAATTCGACAATGCTTTTGAAACAAATTTTGCTGCCACTCGTCTCATGCCCAAAATATGTAACATAACAGCTGGACATGAAGCAACTGAAATACCATATGTTCAGCAACATCGTTGGTAGTAATTCAGTGGTTGCCTTAAACCATTTTCTTTGCATTATCAATGCTATTATCAGTTATTTATGTCCTAGAACGTCCATGATGCTAGTCGTCTTCAGCAACTTTGCGACGGGCTTGGAAAGATTTATGCCACTTATAAACGCTAGTTTTATTCACAAAAGAATTGCCAAGAGCAACATTTGACATGTATTCTTTTGACAATTATCTACCAACAACAAATAATTATCAGTTGGTCTATACAACTTCTTCAACGAATTTCCTATTATATGATCATGCCTCACATACGCTATATTTATCTTTATTTTAATTTTGGGGCCTTGAAGCAAAATGTGCAACCAGATACTCTTCATGCGTGCCTAACCACCACTGCAAAAAGAGCCTATGAGAATGAATGTCTGCAATGCACTTTACTTCTGCCGAGGGCAGAAGTAAAGTGCCCGTATAGCTGACTCCCACAGCACTACCAGTCTCCCTGGAATCGCTTGCATTACTACGGGTAGTTTTGAGGAATATTGTAGCTTTCGCTTGAATTCTTTGTATGATGTCCCTCTCGTTTTATTTGGTAACAGCCGGATATCTATCGGCACGATTGTAGGCCTCCTTGCTTTTTACCACCTTTGTGGTAAAGGCTGCAGCAGCATCCCAGAATTCCGGCTCTGACAACATTCGACCCAGTATATTGTCATGTCATCATTCAATCACTAGTCCAATCTGTACAGTAAAACGGTGAGTAAATCCTTTTAAGGTAATGTCCAAAAGACCCATGACTCGTAAGAAACTGTGTTAACCAGTACGTCAGCATTCCATACTCTCGGTCTTACCACACGGGCTTATGTCCAGATAAGTCTTCTCATGCATACAGCATTTAACCCAGCAGGTAAACCCTCGCTTACTGCCCCGACTATACTTTCATATACTCCGATCTATTCTGCTAATAGATCGGTCGATATTATTCTGGCTAATACTTCTACGCCATCTGTGCAGGTAGTTCTATATGATCTACAGATCCTACTTCCTATTCCTAGCATGTCTTTCCTAAGCCTAAATACATTTCAATTGACCCTGATACACGAAGCCCAAATTGGAGCGCCAAATAGAAGCTTGTTTTGTACTACTGAGGCCAATAGCCGCATTGGAGCCTCAGTTGGACCACCGACATTAAGCGTCAGTCTGCGTAAAGCAGCCTCAAGTTCTGCTGCAGCTCCAGTAGCCCTTATGACATGCTGGATATTATTCGGACTAGCATCTATTGTGACTCCCAGATATTTTATACACGTTTTTACACAGATCTTTAGATCTTGATTCGAAACGATGTTTCGGACGGTCTACCGCTAAGTTTATTGGATAATCATGCCGCCTCCATTTTCTGTGCGTTTAGGTGCAGATTATTGCTTTCTATACATTAATCTAGTTTTGCTATAAATAATTCTAAACTCATCCACAGCATTTCCAGGGGATGCGATAACCGCCCGGTCGTCGGCAAAAGCTACTGTTCTTACCCCTCTGGCAAATTACAGTCTCAGTACATCGTCGTACGCTATGTTCCATAGGATCGGTCCAAGTATCGACTCTTGTGGAACATCAGCTTATACCGTTTCTCCCATTTTCATTGACATATATTAGGTAGCTAGTTCTGTTACAAAGGTAGTTGCTAACCGTTTTCTGAAAGTAATTTGGGAGTCCTTTCCTTTTCATATCATTAAAAATAGTTAGCCTAGGAACGCACTAGTCTCTGGCCCAGCGCTGTATTTTAAAAATCTGGTATTATTTTCTTGACCTCATCTATGGCATCTACAGTCCATTTTCCCTTACGAAAGCCATATTGAGAGGTGGAAAGCAGGTTTTCAGTATTAATAGCTTCGGTTTATCTATCAGCCAGGATCCGTTCCAGCATTTTTCCATACCATCTAGGAAGCAGATAGTACGGTATTACATGGCTAATGCTAGCGGTTTTCCTCCTTTTTTTTACCAAAACCAGTTTAGCTAGCTTCCATCTTTCTGGAAATATTTTCTCATTAATAGAGTTAGTAAAAACTCCTGCTACATCTTTCGCATGTTTTTCCGCTATCGCCCGTGTTATTTGATTCGGCAACGTATTCGGGCCTGCTATCTTTTTTGTTTTCATATATTGGCATGTCCTAGATTGTGACCTTCACTTGTGACCTTTACGTAGCTCACGGAGGTAGTATTACTTCGTCGATGCAGTTTGGGTGCTTGTTATTAAAGGCGCTGTAGAAAAGAGAGGTTTGACTGTTTCATGGGACCCTCCCGGTGGCCCGTATTTTCTCTTCCTTACTGCAAGTTTCTTCCGGACGAATTTATTCGAAACTCCCCAAGGATCGTCATTAAGTTCGTCACAGATGTTTTCCAGCAGGTTTCTTTACCTCTCGTAGAGTCTTGTCTCTTAGCCCGCTCTTAGTTTACAGTGACGTCATTATTTCCTTTACGTCCAGCCCTTGTTAGTTTCCTGCGTGCTGCAATGCACTGGTTCCTAGCCTCGGCTGTCTTGTTATCCACCAATGTGCAGGGGTCTATTTCCCGGAATCGTTGTATATCGTTGTTTTTTCACATGCCAAATTTATATTATCTATTAGTAAATCACATCCGGATACTACCCCCAGCTCAGTGGTAGGAATATCACTGTTGAATTCCTTTACGAGTTTTTTTTTGCGTTACAGCTACTTATATCCCATATTAATGTTTCCATAGGTATATCACCCTCTACCTGTTCTGTTAGTCTCATAATTGTTAACGCATGATCACTAAGCAACTCTTTGTCTTCAACTTTCCATTGCGTAACCTTACTTATTAGCTCCGCAGTGCCCACTGTGCACACAACAGTTTGGGATTTGTACCCACTAAACTACAATATGTTGTAGCATTTGGTTGACAGACAAAAGGAAGTCTGCAAAACTTTGGCCATAGCAAGGCCAACTGAGGGAATTTGGTAAAATGGAGTAACTTGACTTGGTTGATTGCATTTGTGTATCTTCTAGTTTTATTGACTGGTGATAACCAGTCGGATCTTCCCAGTCGGATCTTTCCAGCCGGATCCAAGGGTATGGTGGGCTTCATGTGGTTTTCTGCATCTCGTCTAGAAAAATATTTGGACTGAAGACATTTCAAACAATTTTTGATAGGTTCATTTAGAAGTGAACTGTAATATTGGAAGTGTTTTTCGAAGTACTCTTCGTTCACCCATTTGGGGTATGGAATATAAAATAGCTCTGTAGTCTATCAGTGGCTTAATATAAACTTTGTAGGAGTTTTTGGATGACGGCGCAAAGTGTTTAAATTAATTTAGCGCATTTGTGCACTCTGTATAGGTTGTTATTTAGGCCTGACTTCTAGTTGAAAGTTCTACTGAAGATGACACCTAAATAACAGACCCCATCTTGTAACCAAATAGGTCCGTTCCAGTGTCAGACTTGAATATGAGCGCGGTTTTGAAATTTCTTGCTAAATTTTTTACTAGGATTTCAAGTGATGTGCTATTTTTATGCCCATTTAAATAAATTGTCAAGAGATATATGCTAGTAAAAGTTTGCCACTTCTACTTCAAGGATACATGCACAATAGGCTGTATTTTCGGCATATAAGACTAAATGGATATTAGATATTGCTCCAGGTGGAAGAACCAAAGAGGAGGAAGGACAGACATTTGTGATACGCCAAGCTGAATAGATCTGGAGATTGTGTCTTCTAGTTTGATTTGAGTGTGCGGTGGGATAGGAATGATTGAACCATCTTCAGGATATCGAGCTCATAAAATTTCCGGATTAGCTCAGCATGCCAGACAGAGTCGCAAACATAAGAAGTATCTAGGAATACTGCCAGGACACAATGATAATTGTTTAGTGCTCGAGTAATGTCGGCTTGAAATTTGAGAACTGGGTCCATTGTTGAGCGTGATGCTCTAAAACAAAATTTATTGTCAGGGAGAATTTTGTTGATTTCTAGGTAGCCTAAATCGAATACAACCGACAGCTCTTTAGACCATTTTTGGAGCAAGCAGGCTGACATGAATCCCAGTCTTTGGAGCAGTGAGCGATGTCTGCGTAGATGACCAACCGCAAGCTCGCTCAACTTACGCTCGTAGCGGTACCGTGACGTATATGATACGCACTTGAGTATTTTATTATTATTAGACGGATGATAGAGCTAAGTAATTAAAATTTAAGGCTTGAAGTACAAGTTCAATTATTTGATACGTATAAGGAACAATGATCTAATCACACTATTCAGTAAACAGTTAGCAAATCTTCTAACTTATAAGCAGCCTATAATTTTTTTAATTTTTTTCTTGCATAATTTATGTTTCCCAGGGCTGGATACAAATCCACTTCTCAGAATGACATCAGTAGCACCAGAACTCTACGCAGAATTTTTAATTTGTCAACTTTCATTTAATGGCAAATCTGAATCTCGGTGTCAACAGATCTTCGGTAGAGGTTAGTTATTTATCTTGAAAACTTATTACGTCAATTTAATACTATAATAATAAAGTGTAAAACAAAATGGACTCATTTGGCATTCAATATTTCATATATTGGGTGTTCAAAGTTTATTACATACTGCATAAAGCAATGCTTGATTTATTCATGCTTCTTGCATTATTCTTGACTTTTCACTTTACCTCTTAACTTTACTCACATCTTATATACGATATGTAGCTACCGTGACTTGAATCAATCCAACAAATTGTTTGATATTGCTTGATGTTGCCTGATAATTGCTTAATGCTTTAAGCTTAATTGCTTGATATTGCTTCATAGTTGCTTGATATTAGATATTGTTACGTTAGTTTAGGGCGGAGGGTTCTTCTTTCTGACGTGACATGGGTAAGAGGGGACTTTTATATGGGTTAGCGTAGCCATCCCCTGCTCGCAATTATACGGACTCGAACTCTTTAGTTTAGCTACTTTACTCTTTAGTATAGCACTTTAGTTTAGCTACTTCTAGCAAAGTTATTATTTGAATAATTGATGCGGAAATATCTAATATAAATACCCCAGTTAGCCCACTTAATTTAGAATGAAACATTAGGCCAAACCATAGCTAAGTTGGACGTGCAGTTTAGATTTAATTATGCATTTCGTGGTTGAGTATTTACTGGTAACGTCAATCCGTAACGAGAGTCATAAGCCTTAATAATTCAAACAGTATTAAGGAATGAGCTATTAAACTTAATTAAACTGTATTGGTTGTTAAAAATGTTTACATGCAATCCAGTGACATGCTCATTCATTCCCATACGTAAAATAAAATAATCAACGCTTTGCAATCAATAAAATAAATCAGCACTTGAATAAAAGTGACTTTATGATTTATTCAGTTACATCAAAGAAATGGTAAGCTAGATACTTACAGATTTTGCCGCTGTACACAAACTATTTATTTATTATTTTAGAGTAATGCACCATCATCTTAACTATTTATTTGTATATCTTTTGGCTTTACCTTGATCAATAAGCTTGTTACTAATTACACTCGACTTTACTCTATTCATCAAAATTGTAGTCAAGTAAATTTATCTAAATTATTCCCAAAAATATTAATGCTAAGTACTGCGCTACTTAGCTAAGATTTTATTAGACGAATGCATAATTAAATACTTAATAAAATTCTTTTTTATTTAATTATTAATTTAATATTATTTTATTCTAGATTATTATTTCGCTACTTAATTGGACATTACGACGTTCAGCAGACGCCCAAAATTACTATTCCTCTACTAGAACTGGGCATTGCTTTTATATATACTAATCCCCTTCCACATAGCGATATGAATATTTTTCGTCATGATTAATTTGTACATAATTAACACATTCTAGACTCAACGCTATTCCCCTCTTCTAGTAAAATACATTTAGTCAAAGTATTCCACTTAAGTATCTATACTGCTGTCAGGTTAATTACATTTTATCGTAATTGAGGTCAATCAAATCAGATATGCTTCTAGTACCTATACTAATAAACACCACACAGCGTCCATTCATTTAGTATCAAGCAGTTATAGTTAAATTAATTTGGTCACTTTCACACTGACATAGCGCACTTAGCTTAGTGTTATTACACCGCCCCTGACTTTCTTTAAGCCACATCTCCTAAATATTCATTTCTTCCGATAATTTGAACGCTAAACACCTTGGAAACATTCTAGAGCAGTCGGAACTTAATCTATTTCTATACTGTAATTCTGAACTAATTAAGATCCTTTCAAAATATATTGACGCTATACTTTACTTCACAACTAGAAGTTTGAATGATTCTCTGAATGCTAATTACTACTTTCCACTAGCATACAGCATGTTTACTGTTAGCAACTCTTCACAAGGTCTATGCGTCCTGAATTTCTTGTTGTATGAGAAGTCTGGATGGTCAATATATAAATGATATAATAGGATGAGGGAAGGTATGAAGTGTATGGTAGAGGTAGAACAAACTTTGCGGGATGTGGAATTACAGGAGAGACATGTAAGAATAAGAATGAGTCGATACAACAAGAACTGTGAATGTTTGATGGTTGAAGGTATTTTACCATAATATTTGAGATCGGGAGGAAGCATGAAAGAAAAGAAAATAACAGCCATGATAATAAGGATCTGATATCGATGAAAGGGGAAATATGTATTAGAAGAATGATAGGGAAGGAAGTTGTAGAATATGTAAGAAGAAACACGCAACGTCGCACCATTAGGTGTACACATGCGAGAAATGTTGTGGACGGATGAACAAAGGATGGTAGTGGGTACTTGGATGTTGGAATAAAATATCACAGAAGAATATAGGGAATAATGTGGGAGTTTAATAAGAGGACGATTTGAATGTGATGAATGCCGATCGGAAATTTATGTAGTGGACAGGCTAAAGCGATACAGTGTCTCATAAACGTGAATGAAATCATTCAAAAAGGAGTCAAAGAGGTGATTGAAGGAATTGTAAATAAGATGGGAACAGAATGTGGTGGTGCGGACATATGTAAAATAGTGTTAGGTGAGGAATGGAAAAAACACGTAAAAAGAAGAAAAAAGGAAGCGAAAGAGAAAAAAGAATAAAGAGAAAGAGAAAAAACGGAGGAAAGGTTACGATAACACAATGCAGGCATAAATGAGAAGGAATTGAATAAGAGGGAGGAGAAGAAAAGATGAATGTGAGCATTATGTAAATTTGTTATGAACAGAAGTTTCCAGCGAGTAATTAATGAAAATCAATTTATGGAATTTTGTGAAAATAACAACAATTTTTGTTTTTATATAATAATTTTTCTACATATCATTCCTAATTTTTTTATGTAATTTGTAAAGAATTCTTATTATTTTTGTATTGTATAATTTTAAAAGTTTCAAATATTTAATTAATTTATCTACTTTCTAAATTTTTTGTTGACTACAAAAATATCTTCCTTTAAGACTACTTATACTTTTTTAGCTGCTAAAGAATGTCAAAATGGAACATGTATGTCTCTTATGATAAGATGTGTGATAATTCGAGGAAGGATAGATCATTCAAGAAAGTAAGTTACTTTATTGTTAAACTTAACGATTATTCTGTTTCGTTCATAAAGGGACGTAAGGTAATCCCAGTTTCAGAGTATTAAAAAAAACTGGATGTTTATTTAAGGTGTTTTATTATAAATTGTTTTCAGGCGTTGCTCGGATACCCATTTATTTTAATACGCCTTACACGGTATAATCCAGCTTTACCCATTGCTCACGTTATTTATTTCTTTCACTGTTTTCAACCCGTTTCAGAGTAGTTGTTTTGCATTGAAAGAAATAATCGTCTTATTCGCATATTTGTTTCTTGATTTTAAATTTAAGTTTATGGTGCTGTTTAATTTAACGGCAAAATTTAACGGCAGTGCTTTCACATGAAGCATTTGTCCGGATATTGTAAACAGTCTTATTTTCTAAGACTAACTATTTCAAATAGGACTATCTTCGGACTATTTTAAATAGCGTACTATGTTCCTTACCATGTCCCAATGAGTTCTGGTAACCGGAACTCTATTAGGCAGAGTGTTATTTGAAGCACTGAGCAGTCAAATTTCCTGGGAGATTTGATCTAGACATTTACAATAAGGGGTAACACTTTTTTTCTGTATTCGCTCTAGTCATATTCAAAGTAACTTTAGTTTACGTTGCTTCAGCTTAGTTATTTTCCCTACAGACGATAGACTCACTCACTCACTCTCCGGGCGCTGCATTCCATGAAGGACCCTGTCCTCTCCAACAGCAGTCGTCCATTCTTCCTTGCTTGCAGCGCATCTCCTCCAGCTCCGCATCCCCAGCGCCCGTGCACAGTCTCTCATGTCATGAATCCACCTCAACTTAAACTGCATGATTTCCTTGTGACTACCAGTTGTTGGTTGAGAGTCTTCTTGAGGATTATATCGCCCTCCATTCTTATAACATACCCCAGGTATCGCAACCGTCTCTTCGTCACCTCAGCAAACAGGTCAATATCACTGATATAGCGCCGCTCGCGATCTTGATAAATAGCTCTGAGGATCTTTCGCAGCATCTTTCTTTCTCGCACCCAATGTAGAGTCTTAATAATAGTCTTCACGAAAGAGATAATACCAAATTTATCAGCAAAATATATTACCAGACTAGAAACATCATTTTGGTTAGAAAGAATTTACTTTTTATGTCCTTTACAACTCTTATTTACCTAAGCCCACCTAAAAACGCTTGGAAGTCTCACGGGTTTACAACCATTTTCAGTTCAAATCAAATTGATCAGTCATATCATGGAAGACAGATATTCCAACAGCTACACTCTCTGGTGCAAGTATTGAATGGCAGTTTTAATCAGACCGTTTCTGTTTAGGTCCATTAAATATAGTTTTACAGCATTCCCATGATGTCTTATTTCTCCTACTCTGACTATAGTTTACAATAGACCAAATAGTACACCGACTATAAACTGCAATTTAATTTATTTGTGATCGCGAAATTTTTTTCGGCCAACCCGACTTTTTTTACGCCAGTTCATGACTGCTCTCCTCGACGATTTTCCCCTATACTATAATTTAATGGCAACTGTTTTGTTTGAGCTATGTCATCACTCAACATTGCATGTGAGTTCTATTAGTACGGGATAGAGAGCTTGGCGAATTTAAAGCCCATGCATCGTCCATATAATTCAGGAATCTGAACTTTGGATATTTTCATTAATAACTACTGATATTACTGTATTTTTTATTATACTAATAAATTAGCAAAATCGTATTTTACAAATATTTGTTCATCAGTAATCTCAAGTTTTTGGAGTGAAACTCGGATGTATTTTTTATTATTCATATCATGCTTTTCTTTATTTTTCAAAATATTTTACATTGAACATTTGTTTCACAACAAACGAAGTTTTTCCTAATATAGGAATAAAATATTTTTAATTTTATTTTCAGTTGTGGAAGTAATGAATACTGCTGTGTCTTTGACTTGTACGAATAATCTTCCTCCTTATCGATATTCACACATCAAACTAGTTACACATTAATAAATCAGACTTAGTTTTTATACCCTTGTTTTATTAAATGTTAAATAAACCAAATTATTTTAGATATTTTCGTTTTATTAGTAGTAGTAGAAAATATTTATTAGACATAATGATAATATACAACATACACACAATATAATCCTATTCTAATCCTGTCTCATTCCTTCCACTACCACCCGCCATAATCTCTTATCTAATGCACCCATGTTTCTTCCCCCCAACCACAAATTCTACACTTTCTCTCTTGCTCATTCATTCAAAATTTATTTCCGTGTTCTTCATTCTTCAGACACCTGAACCTCGCAATCATATTCTTTCCTCCCATCGTAAATCCAGTATTTAAATATTCCGGAATTCCTTCTTCTTCCCATATCCATTCATACTTTTTATTGAACTTACTTTGTCTTATTCTTTCCGCCCTCTTCTGCATCTCCACATCTTTCATTCTCTCTACTATCTCGTTAACCATCTCAAACCCCTCCTTTATCGTCTCCCACCATCTACTCATTGACCATTCATTTCTATGAAAGAATCCTGATGCTTTTTCCATCTATCGATCCATGCATTAAACCCAGGACCCTCACGCCCTTCTTTCAATCCCTTTAAATATATTTCTTTCACCAGTCTCCATTCATAATCCATCCATACATTCCTTTCAAACTTCACCAATTTTTTCATTCCTGTCACCCAATTTTTATTTCTTGTTTCCTGTATCACAATCTCATTTGTTGTGTACCTATCTATCCCAGGTATTTTCTTAATACATCCCGCTTGCACTCTTTCTGTCATAACACTTTCCAGGACAGACCATACTCTCATTCTCATTGTTTCCATAACAACCCTTGCTTTCTACGTTAACATGAATTCTAGATATTTATATCTCTACACAGAGTCTATTCTCTGACCTCCAATTTCAAACTCATCCTTCCTGCTTCCCACCACCCGCTCCCCCTCCCCTCGCCCTGGGAAACCAGCACCTGCCTCTATTCAACGTTCATTACAAGTCCCCTTTAATTCATGTATATCAACAGTCGTCCAATCACCTCATTCATTTCGTCTCTCTGACTTGCCATACATACAATATCATCAGTATACATCAACCATACTTTACACCTCCAATCTGAATACCCCCTGCATGTTCTTTCCTCAGTATCTCTTCTAAATTGGATATGTATATGTTGGAAAGCCAAGAGCTCAACAGACACCCCGGTCTCATTACTCTTTTCACTTCACAGCAATCAGACACTTCCCGATTCACTCTCGCCCTCACTTTCGTTCCTTTACACATCACACTTATTCTAACCAATTCTAACGAAGTCCCCACTTCTACCATTCTCTCTAACAAAATCTTCCTTACAATCTTGTCAAAAGCCGCTTTGAGGTCCATAGACAACAGATACAACTTCTTTTTATTTCGTATTTCTTGGTTGATAACATAATTTATCATTAGTATGTTGTCCGTAGTCCCTTACAAAACCGTTCTGTGTGTATATAAGAGAATTGCTTTTTCTCTACCCTCCTTTTCAAATCTTCCATTCATAATCATTGCATAGAATTTGTACAAACCGTCCATAATCGTAATTACTCTGCAACTTGCAAGACTATTTCATCCAGTCTCTCCTTTCTTCCAGACTTCTGACACACTATCAATTACCATCCATATTCTGTACGTTCTCCTAGCCACAGCTCTCAATCCATCCTCTCTCAGGCAACGCCATACCTCAATTCGTATTCTGTCAGGTTGCCCCTCTTTTCTTCGTTCTATTTACTTCCCACCTTACCTCTTCCATACTTATCGACGCTACAACATCTCCATTTATCCTTTTCATTCGTTCCCCAATTCTTCCGTACACTCGTATACATCTCCTGTGAACCGTCTCCTACACTTCTCCTCCCAATCACTTAAACTTAAACACTTATCCCTCCTCTTCTCACTCAATATTCCTCCATTTCTCAGATACAGCCACACATTTCTATCATTCTTTAATTTCATTCTAATATCTTCTTCTCTTTTCCTGCTTCTTTCTGTTAATCTCTTATCCTCCTTTAGTCATTTCTTGTTCTTCTTTTCATACTCTTTCCACGAAACCTCCCCCTTCTTCAATCTTCCTAAATCTCCCTTACCTCCTCCTACTTTCTAACCCATTCTTCATCCAATTCCTTATATTCCTGCTTTTCGCTCCTTCCCTTTGCACTTCCTTCTCTTATCTTCAAATTCCGTATAACTTCTGGAACTGTTTCTTCTACCCTCATTACTCCATCCCATTTAACATAATCATTTCTATTCTCATCCCTTCATTCCGTATAAAGGAGATCTTCCTCTGCATTACCAACACCTACCTCCTTCAATCATACTTGTTTCTCTCTTACCCCCATATTCCACTCAGACTCGTTTTATTAAATTTTTAAGATTATTATTTAAGTCTAAATATTTAACTGCCTTTTTGGTTTAATGCAGAAGTATTGTATTGATAACCTTGTGATGTAATAGCGTAAAAATTTTTCTTTATTTTTTAGTTTATTTACGATATTAATTATGAATACTTAAGATATTCAAAAAGAAATTTTTAAATTCGAAATATATAAAATGTAATCTACTGCTGTTATTAACTTCAACTTTCTTATTTTAATTAAGATATTATTATGACTTAATCTCTTAATGTTTTCTTGAAATCTCATGGTGAGGCATTTGTGGACCTCGAAACGCATTACGTTTTGTTTAAAAGAATAAACTTTTTAATTTGGAGTATTCTATTGATTAAGTAACTTTAAGTAAATTAAAAACTCTTGGGCTCAAAGATTATTAGTTCATGCAAATAAAAAAAGAGGAAAGAGAAGAAGGAAAACTAGTCACAAAAACGGCATCGTTCTCGCGTTCAGCTAGATACTTTGTAACAAACCTAGCTACTGAGAGGTTAATGTATAAACAAATATTATTATTGCCGTCACTGGTAAATAAAACGTATTTTCTATTAAATAGAAAAATAACATGATTTCGCATTTCCTATACCGCTATCTTTCTTAAAATGGACGTGTTATGAAGTATATGAATGTAGGGACAAACTTGGTACTTAACTAATTGTATGCAGCAGAGAGAAATAAATTGTCGCTTGCATTACTGTCGCTATGTGTTATGTTACTGTGCGTGTAAATATTGACTTAGGCTGCCGCTTGCGTATTGCTGTGTGGTGTGTGTTATACCTCGTCGCTACTACTACCATCACATAGACTGCTACATTCTATTGTTACTCGTGGAAATGCTGCCAAGAAAGAGGAATTTTATGTTCCACGGAGAATGGAATTGATACCGGATTTCTATAGAATTGTATGAGTTAGACCGTGTCGGGAAATAATATGTCGTGTGGTTGCTCCACATAGACCCGTATAATAGAATAAACATAGATTAAAGGCTGCCGTCTATAAAAAAGAAAATTTTTGGCATACTAATTTCGTTCCAATTTTGCGAACTCGAAGGCAAGCCGTCCAGCAGTAGCAGCCTGCCGCGAAGTGACCAAGCCAAGCCAGTACCATGTCGAAACATCAGACAGAGCGACAATCGCCGAGATAATAACATATTTGATGAGCGATTTTATATACCATACACTGTCCTGTTTATCACATGTATATTGAAGAGCTTTATTTCTGTTCCTATCCTTCCATCAACCTATCGCATGTGCAACTAGAGTGTATACTGACCTGGCGCCAGACAATTCATATTACCGAAGGTTGTTATGTTCTATAATAATTAAGATATTTGTATGGCTCCATCTATGACAGTCAATGGAACTCTCCCTTAGCAAGCGTCGCGAGCGAGTGTCTGTCACAACTTAGAAATAGAAAAATACCCATTAATGTCATGAGAATGCATGCGTTGGTTGCATTTACATTAGCTACGTGTTTTTTCTACATAGACTATTTTTAGTATTTTCATTTAGTGAGTTGGAGAGAATTTTTTTTTGTATTTGTTTATATGACCGATAAAGGCAACAATATGGCTTTAACAACCGTCCTACCGCCAAACTTTTTTATGCGTTTCTCTTTCATAGTTACTAAGCATTTTCCCACCAGGGCTCCTTGATGTTTTGTTTTTGGAGACTTTTTAGTATGCCGTACGATTTCCACCCTTATGGGTCTCAACGATCAAGTCTATTTTTGGTTAGTGACCGCTTATACCAGCGTTTGGGCTGGTTTGCTTTGCGTAAGTGCCAAAGTCAATATTAATTTATATATAATATATCTATATAATATCTCTCAAATAAAATTCTAAATATCAAGCTGAGTACTACACGACATTCGTAGATTTAGCAGAATTTGTAGATTTTCCTATTTCCATTATTTTCTATTTTTTTCTCACACTTAAAAGTTTATAATTGTTTCCCATTAACCATGTCTTGAATGGGGAAATCAGAAAGTCGTCGTTAAAAGAAGTTGGAAGAGTATCGCGGATCGTACGTAACCAATGGCAATGTCAATGAAACAAACAACCCCAAAGATATCCATTGCCAAGCCAAACAGAAGAACCGTCTTCAACATCACCATGTGACGCTCTGTTACCTCCGACTTCGGGAAAGCATAGCTCTATCCACTGATACTTAAATATCATTATCGTCACCTTTTCAGATATTTCTTTGGCGACAGCGAATTAAAGTTCCATATATTCATTCTCATCACGTAATAACGCATTTTGCATCTTCGATCTTACTAACTAGATGGACAATAATCCCATTATCTTCAACAATACATAGATGTTTCGAACATAATCCATACCAGAATTGCTACCCGTTAATTCAAATATTGAGAAACCGTATGATAAATTTCATTTATAACCATCCTCAAGACCGACGACCAATTTTTAAGAAATCTGTATCTAGTTCACTACTCTTTTATTTTAACTTTTTTAATGGAATCGCGTGGATCATCCTAACAAACTTTTCAATTATAATTAGCTTCAACAAGGAGTATTAGTTAACACCGCAGTAGTCGCGCCTATACAAATCTCATTAATGGTCGTGCCCTGGTCTTTTCCCCGCCCATCAAACTAAAATCAACGTCAATTTTAGGTAAGAACATACCTATATGTCCAAAAAAGAATATATATACTAAAAATGCAAAAAATATTTATAACTTTTTAAATATAAAATAATATAAAACTTCTATATGAACAAGGTTGCCTCCATAATTTCGCTGCAGTTTTTACAATGAACGTTGCTATGTTCCTTGCATATGTATGAGTCACATTTCTCACATTGTTGTTTCGTTTTTCTATTTTTTTTTTAGGACAATAACAGCAACGTCCTTCAACGTTACGCTTTTTTGGTTCAGGCTCTCTGGGAACAATACTTTGAATGCATTTTGACAGTGGTATTGACAAAGAATCAATTTCTTTCCATCTAGCTGCGGTTGAATCAGAGCTTTTGCCAAATCTTTCAAAAATTCACTCTGTTTTGGTCCGTCATAATTTTTATTTACCTGATGAATAATATAGGCATTCAATCCACCCATATTCATCATTGAACAGAAAATTGTCAGCGGCCACCGTCTGGATTTTCGGTTAACAGAATAAAGTCCTTTCATTTCATCTACTTTGTCTACCCCTCCTTTTGTCATGTTATAAAACATAATTATTTCTG
>WYDF02295455.1:0-29454 GCA_009867245.2 Adranes taylori | reverse complement strand
AAGACCATTTAGCGTTGGATATTTTCTCGATGATGTCAGTGACTTTCGTTTGTCGACGAATGTCCTCGTTTCTAATACGGTCGCGAAGGCTGATGCACATCATGGCTCTTTCCATGTCTTTGCCTTAATCTTAGCAATTATAAATAAATAGTTTAATGTATTAAATTTATTAATTAATTTGGAATAAAATTAAACCTTGCGTTCTAACTCCATTAATTAAATTAAATTCAATAAATTTAAATTTTTTCAATATAATTATAATTCAGTCATAAAAGTATTTTAAAAACCTAGACCACGAAATTATTAATTAGAATGGTTATTTATTGGATATAACGTCTGGCACAGAAACAAGTTTATAAAAAACTATCAACTTTTAAGTTAGTGTACAATATCAAACTCGAAATGCTTGCATAAAATATTTAATTATAACAAATGTACATAACAAGCAAATAATTATATAAAGCGTTTATCGTGTGTAAACATGACATGTGTCTTTAAACTAGATTTTTGAGTAAATTTTTTTCGACACATTTTACATTCAAATTGAGGATGTACTCCGCATTCGTATTTTACATGGCGTAACAGCGATCTTTTTGCAGTATATTTTTTAGAACACTTAATACAATGGAATAATGAAATACCTAAAATTGAATTTATTCAGATGTTTTATAATTAAGATTTAGATTGTTTTAGAATTTATTAAATAGAGGTACATGCTACAAAAGCCAGTGCTGATATAGCATGCGCCGTTGAACTGAAAATTATTATGGGCAAAAGGGAACACAACAACCCAAACCATCAACCAACTCTAAGGCAGATTACACACCAAGGCAATTGGCAATACATAATCAACAATAAGCAAATAAGAAACAAAATATATCGTATTGATCATATTTATATATAGAAGCAATCTTGTTTTTATCAATCAGCAATCGTTTAAAAAAGATGTCGATTGTGAAAAATATTGCCACTTTTATTTTTTGTGTATAAGGACTTGGAGGACTTTAACTAGATAAAAAAATTCAGCGTTAATGAATTATTAATAAGGGGTTTTTGAATAACAAGCACTATACGATTAGAAACTAAAATCTTTTAAAACCTATGTCTGAATAAGGCCAAAGATTTAACCTTACTAAAACAAATACGGTTCGTGACACTAAATTTACATTCAACAAATAAAACCTATTTCTTATTACTTGTGTCTCGAAAACATGTTTTCCCCGTTCAGGTTTTGAACCCAGACCCCTAGATTGCCGGTCGATTGCTCTTCCAATTGAGCTAACGGGTACTTATTGGAAGACACAAATAATTTTTAATCTGTATTTATTTTCCGTATCTAGTACGATAGACAACATTTCTTCGAATCAGTGCCCGTTAGCACAATTGCAAGAGCAATCGAGAGGGTTCGGGTTCGAGTCCCGAATGGGAAAAAACATTTTTTCGTGACACAAGTAATAACATATATTAATTTAATAAATTACTCTATTAAATTAATTATGGAACATAAAATATTCAATTAATCCTGCGGATGCCAGCAAAGCGGAAAAGAAATTAATAAAAACATCCAGGAGCCTCCATCTACTGCATGATGAATGAATCGATCGACGGTAGCAAACAGGCGGCTAGAACAAATCCTGATATATACGTTGCCTATCTTAATAGATACGGAAAACAAATACATATTAAAAATTATTTGTATCTTCGAATAAGTGCCCGTTAATAATTGATTTGTCTACTATTTGTTAGCAAGTACTGTATAACTTTTTATAGTGATTGCATATTATATAGTATGTAAACCATGTAAGAAGAAAAATAATAGAAAGACGGGGCACATAAAGCGTTTGAGCGCTTTATGTGCAAAACAGGAACCATGCAGTAAATGTCAGAGCTGCAGAAATGAATGTTGATCCAGAAAACTTTAAAAATTGTTATAGAATGAATAATAAAAAATTATAAAAAAATATCAATTAACATTATAAAGCATACATAAAAATGTTTGGTGTCATATCAATATAATTTTGCTAGAAATTCTTTGTCCCAGGTTAAGGGAAAGACGACTTTTGACCATGACCATAAGATCAATTTAAAGGAATTCGACATCATAATGGAGTACTAATGCATAACTGTACTGTACGACACACCACCTAAATAAGTTTTTAAAGACAGAATGCCGCTTATTGGTGCTACTCACAAATTCAATTACCAATAAGTATTCTATAGTTGATTCGTCTTTTGTTAACAAAGAAATATTTATAATTTACGTCAGATAGTTCTTAGGAAAGTTTTTACACGTTTTCTAATTGGATAATTAAAATTGAATTCAGAGTTAGAGAGATTTTTTAGTTCACAACTAGTTGGCAGAAAAAGATGGCCCAAACGGGCTTAACACTTGCTTAATATAAGTAAAGGTCCTCACCGTGCCGAAGATGTCTATAGTATTTTACTAACGCCATGAAATGAAATCTTTGCCAGTTTGATTCGTGAAACATTATTTTTCTTTAAGACTTCTAATAATAAATCTTTGCTAGTTTGAATCGTGAAGTATTATTATATTAAAATTAAATAATATTAAAAATAATAAAGTATCGAAATTGTGTAGAAGACAGTATAGTATTTTTTTAAACGAGAACAAGTCTAAATATAATCTGATAAGAAGTAGTAGTAGAAAGTAGTAATTCAGTCGGAAAATCTAGTAATAAAAAAAGTACTAGGGTACGATAAAAACGTACTAAAGTACGTCCTCACCTGAAACATAATTTTACCCTATCAATGCCGGTTCAGTTCTCGCTAATGTGTCCACTCTTCCAGCATTAGTAACACCGTGAAAATAGAGCTTTTCTGATGCAACACTCAGTAGATCTTGCATCGTCAATTTCTAGAAGTAGAAACTGCGCAGAAACTTCGAATAAGTGTCCGTTAGCTAAATTGGAAGAGCACTCGACTGGCAATCTAGAGGTCCGTGCTCGAGTCCCGGACGGGGTAAACATTTTTTCGAGACACAAGTAATAAGAAATATGAATTTCATAATTTACTCTATTAAATAATGCCATCCTGGAGGTTTAACCATGAAACATCAAATATTCAATATATGCAAACTTCATTTAGAAAAGACTTTTTCTAATTTAAAAAACTATTAGCAAATAACCCTTTAACTTTTAAATTCAAAATTCTACTAAACACAACTAAACTCGAGCGTCCAAGTCTAATAATAATTCCATAGGTCAATAGCTATTTAGGATAACAACTAATTAGCCTAAAAACATAGGTGTAGCTCTGTAACTGTTGCAGGTACGGTACGATACTTCGAATGTCTAGATTTGCCGTCTTTCGTAATCTTTCGTTGGACAACCATAAAATAGTAAGCCTACGTGTTTTTAAATATTTATTGAATTGTGATTTTTAAAGCTATTTCATAGATGCAGGCTGCTTTTTATGTTGCTAAATTTCTTGTACCGTAAGTTCTTTAATATTTAAGCGATTAGAGTCAATTTTAAAAACAATCACAATTAAAGTTCGGAGACATTAAAAAATGCACTACCTAAGGTTGGTTGAAAAAATGAAATTTGGGGATCATATTGTCATACCCCGTGAAGTAGGGTAGTGACCAGGCGTTTGACTGAGAAGTAGTAAACAGTAAAACATAAAAATTTAAAGTGGTATTTGGGAAAAATAAATGGAAGATTTATTTAATAATAATTAGATTTAATTAAACATTAAGTTAGTTTGATAAAACAAAGTGGTGATTATTTAATTGAAGGGTAAGAAGTAAGTAAGAACATTTTATTCAATCATGACAATCATTCCATGATTAAAAAATAGTAAATAAAACTATAAGAAGTTATTATTAATTAACAACATGATACAAGATGTTTTTGGTGCATTAAAACTAATACATGTTAAGCAACTCTAAAGATTTATAAAATAATCGAGACAAAGTTAATTAGGAAAGTGAATAACTATTCATTTAAATTAATATGACTAGTTCTTACAATCAGCCTATTAGGCATAATTAAATATAAAAATTAAAACACATTTCGTACTGGCGAGATAGCATTTCACTGAATTTATGAAAAAGACTAAGTTTAACTTGACTGAACTATATGATGCCTAGTTTTTAATTGAGCCAGTCTCTAGTTAAATTGCTTCTTATATATTGACTAGTTTTTAACTATCTGCCACCTAGAGAGGCCCAGTAACCTTGACATTCAACTATCCTCAAATGGAATTTAACTCATTTCCGTTCTAACCAAACTCGTGCCAAAAGTTAAATATTTCTCCTATGTAACTCGAGACTTTAGAGAGAGTTTAAAGATATAAGGTTGCCAACAGTATTTAAAATACAGTTTTTGTTTCTAATCCGATACTAATTACGGTTTTCAACTCGCTGTGCATATTTAACTAATCCTTTATAATTTCCACTACGAGGCAATATGTAAGCCTAAGAGACATCAATTTTGTCAATGTCAGCGATTGATTTGGTTGATCCAATTTAAAGTAATAATTTTTTTTATAACTTTATATTGTTATATATTTTGATAGTCCTTGTAATTTTCTTTAAAATAATACCTAACATGAGATGTTCAACTTGAATGGTTCCAAAGAAATGCCCGTAATACTTAGGAATACTGTATTCGTTGAACAGTGGCAACCGTAATGAAACATATAAGACGCGTAGTAGCTGACTAATAAGTGATACGAGAAGCCATATGTTTTAGAAGCACAAGTGCTATCAAAATATATAAAAATATACAGGGTGTTTTTCAAACTCAAATAGTTTTTTAAATATTTTTTGTTGCTTAAAATTGGTTCAGTATATTCAACTGTTCGCATTGACAAATTGAGATAATTTAATCTTACATTTGTTCCCTAAGTTCCATGTTTTCAACTTTCATAGGAACCGAAATATTTTATGTAGTGTAATTGTTTTTCAAAGTAAAATTACTCCCAAGATTGCGTGTCCGTTTTTTTAAGTCACTGAATCGCTTAAATATTAAATGGACTATAGCCTCTCTATAGCCGGGTGAACCAAATACTTCCTTAATAAGCGCTCCGAATTCTATCCCCTTCCGACTAATTAAGAACGATGTTTAACTATCGCATCGACTTCCCACTCTAACCCTCGCCGCAAAGATGTACCACTGTACTGACGAGTCGCCAGCAGCAAGACCTCCGCCTTGCGGTTAACTCGCATCGCGAAATTCTTTACTTCTTATCATGCCCAATTCTCCGTCTTCTACTTGCTCACCCTCCCGCTGTATATATGCAAAGAGGCCTACTAAAAATAATTGAAAGCTATACGTATAGTTTCTTTTGTTATAAGGCTATAGTAGAAAAAAATTGTTTTCGTTTGATTTCATATAACTTCTAGGAACTATAATTGATTTAATTTGTTACATGTGAATACTGACAGATTATAATATCTGTTACAGAAAAATAATTTATTTGACTTACTTACTCCATGTCTCTATAGCCCTTGAAGGGCCTTGGCCTCCTTGACTACATTCGCCCAGTCTGCTCGGTCCCCTGCCTTCCCACGCCAGCCTCGGACTCCCATCCTGCGAAGGTCATCCCACAGCCACCCCTACTCCTGTGTCCCTGTGATTTTCCCAAGAATACCTGCCTGACCGGATTGTTGTCCCCCATTCGACGAACATGTCCCAACCATCTCAGTCTACTTCTTTCAATTTCTGTTAGAAGATCTGGTTGTCCACAAAGTGTTTACAGCAGTGCACATGCTCTAATTCACAATTTTCTCTCACAGCACCAAAAATCTTCCATAGTATTTTCCTTTCTCAGGCTCCTATTTTGTTCTCGCGCCTTTGTCAATGTCCAAGTTTCAGCACATAATAACTGGTAGTATTATTACTCTATAGACTATCAATTTTAACCTTCGTGATAACAAAGACGACCGCATGAGAGGTAAGGATGCATAGTAACATGTATGTTTTCATTTGCACAATCTTTCTTTAATCTCTGTCTGAACTTCGTTAACCTCCGTGATTAGAGACCCAAGATATATAAATTCTGAGACCTTTTGATAACTATAATGGTCTATAACTATGTCTGTTTGGTTCTGGATTCTACTTATCAGTGCTATATTGTCTGCATATGTAGCGTTCTGTAGAAAATGGATCTTCCTCGGTTGCTATATATACTCCTCATGACTTTCTCTAAAGCAACGTTGAAGTGTAGTGTCGACAGTACATCCCCTTCTAGGTCCTCCTTTCACATAAATTGATGATTGACGTTACCAGTAATTATCCAGCCACAAGAGGGCATGATCAAATCTGAAGGTACTTAGCAAGGGTCCTCGCTAGTGCCTTATTATAAATTAAGGGGAGCTATCTTGGAGGGATTATAAAGACAACTTTCTGCGTCAATCATTCATTCAATTAATAACTTTGCTAGAAGTAGCTAAACTAAAGTGTTATCTTATAAAATAACAAATAGATCCAGGTACCTACAAAGTCAGTGTGGAACACATCCTCTTTAGCTGCGAGTCTTGGAGCGCCGGAAGACAGACTTTGCAACATCGGCTAGGTAGTGTCTATTCTCCGGACGGTATTGGCAATAAGATTGCTCAAAACAAAGAAATTTGGGATGCCTTTTCTACATTGGTGACAGATATGCTTAGTTAGAGGGCAGCGCGAAATCGAGGGTCGAACCAAGAAGAAAAGAATCAGAGACATGGTGTGCACGGCTCTCAGAACCACTGAGTCCGTTGGGTAGAAGGAAAACTTTCTCTCTACCAAGTGAGAGCGGCAAGTACGGTCGATAAAGCAGGTAGGGTAATGACATCTGGACATTCTGATTGAATTAATGTGTACAAACGGATCTCGAAAGAATTAGTTGACTGCCGAGAAGTTTTAGTGGGTACCGCTCATAAGACATGGACCTCCATGGGTCATGAGTAAACTCCACATAACCATACTCTGACCAGCGGTGCTAGTCAGTAGGCGACTTTCCTCTCGGTAAACAAAAAGAAAGAGAAAAAGGAAGTCGGAAAAATATAGTAATAAAAACGTTCTAGAGAGGTACGAATTTCTTGATCTGAAGTGATGGCACAAATGTAAGTTGATCTATGAATTGTATATTTGGCAAATTTTCTGTGTATGCTTTTATTGATAGTTTGATTTGGCAATGATTTTATTGAGTTAGCAATTTATCGAGAATTATTTGATGATTAAATATTTATAGAATTGAAGAATATTTCCAGCAATATTTCCTGCAACAGAACAGGACTATTGCTTGCGATTGCAAATTGCTAATCGGTACGACACTATTTCTTCGTACGATATCGGTATCGATCTGGTCTGAATAATTTACATTTAACACAATGCAATTTTCAAAAGCAACATATGTTGGCTATTGAATATATCGTAAATTGCTTGTTGCCAATTGCTTTGGTGTGTAATCCATCAAAACTTAGATTGCAACGTAAGTAATACATTTATAACATGAGATCTCAATTTTCTAAACATTTAACACAATCCATTGAACAAAAAACAATTTTCTGTTTTCGGTCATTTTCTTGCGCTCTCATTTACGCGTTTATGATGTGCACATTTTGTACATATAAGCAGCCCCTGCATATTGCAGAGCAGAAAGGAATAAACAAAAATCCTATTAGTATTAGTACAATTAAATTCCTATTAGTACAATTAAAATTAATACATAAAGTGTGTTAAAAGGAGATGCTTTTTTAAATTCGTACGATGGCTAAATTTCTTTTGACATACTGTACATTCAAACTGCGGATCTACTCCACATTCGTATTTTAGATGACGCATCAGTGATCTTCTTGCTGCATATTTTTTCAAACATTTATCACATTGGTATGCTGAAATACATAAAATATAATTGATTGAAAACATATTTAAATAACGTTGAAGCGCAGAGAACAGTGAGATGAATGATTACTAAAACGTTGATAAAAAGGAAGTAATACAGGAAATTGTACAATGCAATTCAACGCTTGATATTTTTTTTCGTAATCCTCAACATATTGAGGGTTAAATGGTATATGATAGTATATATCGCTACTCTTCTTATTGCAAAATGATGTTCTCTATACCTTGTTTTGAAGTTTCCGTTTGCTTTCCTATGTGGAATAAACAAGCACAATAAAGAAAAACATAAGCCTTAATACACAATAGACTTAAACAAAGTGGAATAGACAAACTTAGCTCTAAAACCCGCCACTAATCACAAATAGGAAGAACGAACAAAATTTTCAAAACAAGATTCTGTAAGACCAGACATATCGAACTCCCAGTGTGCAAATCACACACTGAAATATGACCATTCAAATGGCAATCACTTAAATTGGATATTATATAAAAAATCTTTCAGCACTAAAAATATTGATACATGCTAATGCTATTGATAATGATTATGATAACGATATTATTCATGATCATTAAACAATTTCAATTTTGAAAGCGTACAATTTTTTTATTTGGAATTAAATTTTGTATTGACAAGACTTCATTACAATATGCCGTTTCAAACTACTTTTCAGAGAAAATTTTCGTCGACAGGAGTCGCATTTAAACTGTGGTTCTACTCCACATTCATATGTTAGATGTCGTATCAAAGATTTTCGTTGTATGTATGATTTTCCACAATTCTCACATCGTAATATTGGATCGCCTAAAAGATAATTGTTAGATTAAAATGGCTAATGTTACGGTTACACCTGTTCAATAGATTTATTATTGACCAGTTTTATTTATATAGTTTTAATATATAAACTTTCTGTTCCCTATAGACCCATTACACTTTAACAATGTTTTGTTTATATAAAAAATTGCAAAAATATATGTTCCTAAAAACATATTGCCGCGAGGCGATTTGTACTCGTTCCAGTTTAGTTTTATGAAAAAAAGTTTGTGCGCTTCATACTTCTAAATTATATAAATAATTCAAGATGGCTATATTCTGTAAAAGGTTGTTATAATTTAAGCATGTTGTGCTAAACGAACTTGTGCAAAATGACCTAATGTTAATGACCACTTAGAGTTTGATTTAAACTTCTACTCATGAAATAAAGTATAATTTAAAAACAACTTATTAACTAATAATTTCAGTATAGGAAACTGAGAGCACCGTTAGTACTTCCGTCGAATTATTTCTTCGGTCGGAAAAAGACAAAACTGATGACATCAATGATACAAATAGTGTACGTAATAAAAGTGTACGTTAGGATAGTGTATTAGTATGAGTAAACGAGAGCATAGCTGAGTGGACTTAGATTAAACATAGCCGAAAGTAATTGGTAAATAATGGACAAAGTACCTGAGTGAGAATACATTAGATGAATGCAATTTACCATAAGTACGCGTAAAGTAATGAGAGTAATCGATCATAGGTTTGGTAGGAAATTTACTAGCCGGTTAAAAGACTAGACCCTTTTGGGCTAGAGTTTTGAAAATATAACGTGGAGATTTGTACATGTTCCTGTTAAGTTTGAGATTTGAAAGATCGAACATGCAATAACAGATACAAGAAATTCAGGGCACATAGCCCTTGTAAAGTGTTGTTCACAGTAAACAGAAAGCCGACAAGTAGTAATTAACATTTAGAAAATCATTCAAGCTTCTATTTATGAAGTAAAATATAGCGTGAATATAGGAATAGATTAAGTTCTGACGGAACTAGATTGTGTCCGAGGTGTTTAGCGTTCAAATTATTGGAAGAAATGAATATTTAAGAGGTATGGCTTAAAGAAAGTTAGGGCCGGTGTTATAACATTAAATTGAGTGTATTCTGTGTTAACATTACCCGCGGACCCAGTGGTCGATAGCAGAAGTACGCTATGTAAGTGACCAAATTAATTTAATTGTTAAATAGATTGATAATTAATAAATGGGCGCTGTGTGAGGTTTATTGGTATCGGTACCATAAACACATCTGATTTGATTGATCTCAGTTACGATCAAAGGTAGTTAACCTGACAGCAGTATAGACACTTAAGTGGAATACATTGACTAAATGTATTTTACCAGAAGAGGGAATAGCGAAAATTCTAGAATTATGTACAAATTAATAATCACAAAAAATATGCATATCAATAAGTGTAAGGGGATCAGTATGTATAAAAACGATGCCCAGTTCTAGTAGAGGGATTGTAAATTCGGGCATCCGCCGAACGTCGTAATGCCCAACTAAGTAGCGAAAGAATAATCCGGAATAAAATAATATTAGACTAATAATTAAATAAAATAGTCATGTCTAATTAAAATGATAGTAAATTTATTAAGAATTTTATTATGTATTCGGCTAATGTAGCGCGGTAGCATTAATATTTTTGGGAATAACTCAATTAAATTAACTTAGTATAATTTTGATGAATAATAGAAACATTTATATTTAATTGATTTTCTAAAGTCTTTAAACGATTTGTTGAATTTTGATCTGTATTTATTTTTAATATATTATATTTATCAATAGATTCGGGAGATTCAATAAACATTTCAGTTTCATTTATATAATAAAAGGAATTAAAGCATATCCATTTAAAGGCTTAATTATGCAGTTTCCCACATCAACTCTTGGTTGAAGTTCCTGGCACAAAGAAATAGTGTCTGTATTTGCTTTCTCCCGTACCTTTTGGTAAGATTCTGATCTTGCAGGCAATTTTTGTTAGGAACAAGATCCCATAAAATTTGCGGATTTTTATATATAAAAGATATATGATTTAACTCATTATTAATGTATGTTTTTAAAATTGTAATAAAATCTTTCCCGAGAATTCCATTTGATTCAATAGGGAAGTCATCACTTACTATATGAACAGGATGTGTAATTGAGATTTGTTGACTAAGAAAAACTTGACTATAACAAACCCCAATAGTAGATACAGTATTATCTGAGATTCATATAAGCTTTATTTTTAAATCGGTATAGCATAATGTTTCACCTTTCACATTACACCCATGGGCTCAAGTAACGTTTTTTAACAACGTTACTTGAGCCCCTATGTCTAGCAACATTTTGGCTGATTCATTTTTACAAATGGATAAAGGCACATTTACATGATCTACAGATTCAGGAGGGGAAACAGCTTGAAACGCCCCTATACCAGTTTTTGTTGTACAAGATTTCATTAATTCCACATTAGATTGTGAAACATTTGAAGATTGCACCCTTTGATTGGAATAAGAATTAGAACAAGAATTTTAAGCTTCCAAATGTAAATTCAAGATGGCCAGATATATGCTATAAAAGCAATGAAATTTGAAAGAATATTTCAAATAAAATGATTTAAGTAAAATAATAAAATATGTGTTTTAAAATTTTCTGTAGCAATGAATTTTTTATCTCAAAATAATTGAAGAATGCTTCCAAGATAAATTTCAAATTATTTTCAAGAAATCAAAATTTGTTTAAAAAGAAATGAATAAAAATTGTCCTCGAATAAAAATTGTAACAAAGTTACTTATAAAATAAAAGAAAATAATTCAGGGCAGCGAAAATAATTCCTATGCAGAATAAGAGGTTCTCATGTAGAAATGTCTGTCCGTATGCATTATTGTGTGTAAGATATAAATAAATACTGATGGGATACCTTTTTCTTATGTATCTTTAAAATAAAGATGTCACAAACACATGTTAAGATAAGTAAATTAATTGGGAAATTAATTACTGTAATAAACAAACAAGAGATCATTATTAAATATATTTTTCCGTTGTATTTAAATGATTATTTAAACACGTACTGGTAATAATTACGTATCGATTTATAAATGTAAACAAATATAATAATGAATATGATATGAACTAGAGATATCTCTATAAAAGCATTATACTGGCACATGTGCGAGACAGATAGTTAGTACCGCTCATACGTAAAACCAAACGTTACGAATAATGCATCAAAGCAAAGATGACTGATTGTGGCTGTTCTTGGTATTTAATAAAAATATATTTTAAAGCAAGCTTTCGTTAAATATATTAACTTCGTCAAGCTACAAATAAACGAATTATGATATAATTTATGTTTAAATTCTCGCGAGCACACTCTTTTCTATTGATACCCTTAGCGCGTCATAACGTGATGTGTGACGCTTTCACACGTTCTGTGACAAGCAACTAGAGATACATATGGCTCTTCGCCTATAAATAAACCCGATTTGAGCATTTTCAGGAGAGTTTGGTTTTCGAGCTCCAGCAGACAACACCGACCACCGGCTTGCGACCAGCGACCAGGAGTGAACTATACATTTTGTAAGCAACATTGTATAATTTGCATTGTATTAGTTATATTGCATGTGCTGCTGAACTTTCTCCGTTGTACCGTATGATAGACCGTATGCATGTGAGGCATGTATGTAGCTTTGCTCTGACCTTTTTCCGCAACCACTTTCCTACGTACAAAGTGTATGCTCTAGTACATCAGCCACTCCAGTTCAAATTGCGACATTGCGTACATAGTAAACTAGTGGTAGTCACTTGGCATATAGTAGTGTTAGTTCTTAATGCAAGGCTACATAGCCATAGTACGTATCTTGTCCTACCGTTTACTACGAGTGCATTGTACTGGAGTAACTAGTGGTAGTCATTGACATACAGTAGCGTTGGTTCTTAATGCAACGCTACGCGAACATGTTGTATACTACTAAGGAAACTGCGCCGATTTGCTTTGTTATATTTGAGCATACTAGAGCATACAAAGTATATGCTCTAGTACAACAGCCACGCCAGTTCAAATTGCGACATTGCGTACATAGTAAACTAGTGGTAGTCACTTGGCATATAGTAGTGTTAGTTCTTAATGCAAGGCTACATAGCCATAGTACGTATCTTGTCCTACCGTTTACTACGAGTGCATTGTACTGGAGTAACTAGTGGTAGTCATTGACATACAGTAGCGTTGGTTCTTAATTCAACGCTAAGCGAACATGTTGTATACTACTAAGGAAACTGCGCCTATTGGCTCTGTTATATTTTGTGTACCATTTAGTATAAGACCGCTTGAACACCGCTTATTTCATTTAACTTTCATTCATTTGATTTATTGTTTATTTTGTGTAGAAGAACAATACACGATTTTGTTAAAACATTGGTGCTGTTGCACTTATTAGTAGTAAGTTCAGTTACAGCTGTCCGCAAGATCTAGGTCACCCGGTTAACTTTCCACTGTGTTTACTTGAGCCCTCAGAGAGCCTCTGAGGACAGGAACAACATCAGTTCGAAGTGCGGTCTGAGTATAAACGGACCTGGCGCCCGAGAAGATTCCTGCAAACCGAAATATTCTAATATCTAGTTGCGCCAGTAATGTGACAAACGCTAAAGCTCCCCGTTAGCAACGTCGCGAGTCGGAGTTCCGTTAGCATATGTATCTACAAGAGGGAGTACGTCGCAAAATGAATAAAAATTGTTCCCAATTAATTCAAAAATGAAATTTTGTTAAAATAACAAGAAAATAATATCTTACACAAATAGAATATTAAACCACATCATGAATTTCGATGAGTTCTTCCTATACGTTTTGAACACGGTTGCCCGTTTCCATTCTTCTCCGTGTGCTGGAAGATTCTGTTTCAACCAACAGAACCGCTCGAAAACAGCAAGTTATAAGATATCGCTGTATCTGATATCTGGAATAATTAGGAACTCTATCTGGAACTCTCTATCTGGGAGTATCTGCTTCTTGGAATTTGGGATTATGCTACTAATGTGAACGACGGAATCGAACTAAGTTCTAAAAAGACATTCGAAAAAAAGATATTCATTTTTGGTCAATAAGCACCCAATTTATATAAACGTATAAACCCGAAGTTGAAGTTTATCTTTTGTAATTAGTTCGAAACCAGTCTTCGTTTTAAACCTGACACTAGAAATCAGTTCGGTAAATTCAGGTATTCGCGCTGGCCAAATTGAGGCCTCTTAATTTTATACATGTTCTCCACGTTTTATTTTTTCAACACTCATAAAAACTAAGGCATTTAGGGTGGTGCATTTTTTTCAAGGTCAACTTACTGTGAAGTTTATAAGTCCATTTTTTATAAATTTAGTATTAAACAAACTTTTACCATAAATTTAAAACAAATTCCTTCGGTATAGCAGAAAATAGGCCTCAAAATTTGGATAACAAATAACAGTCTGTGTATAGAAAAAGTATTTGAAATTAAATCGGAAAAGCTTTAGATAGCCCATAAATATATTTCTCAGATTTTTCTAAAAGTTTTTTAGATTTGAAACGTAGCTACATCGTGTTCTATAAGAGATGGAGAAATGGGACTATTTCCATTAAATATACAATACAATGTATCATATGTGTGCAAAATTTAAGCATTTTAGCATAAAAAATGTTTTGGCTAAATCAAAAACGGACGATTTCTACCATCTTAAAAACAAAAAAAAAGTATGTTCATTGCACAAAAATTGTGCCCTGCGTGCCAATTTTCATTCAAATCGATCCAGAACTTTAGGAAAATTGTTGAAACCTACAGACAAACCAACATGGAGAAATGACCCTTTCTTTTATATATTCTACCAAGAAAACATTAAAAACAATTCTTTTCGCGGTAAGTCGTCTTTGAATTATGTATGAATGGATATTAATACAAGAGACGTAATAAGGTGAAAATCTATTACCCTTGTATATACATTCGTGGGTGATTTGACATAAAACTAGCCTCCGATAGATGTCGTTACGTTACAACCAACGCCATATTGGTTTCGAATTCTGCCATCGAGCACATGCCGTCCGTCAAAATTCGAATCAGAAAGAACAATTAGTTTGGTTTTTACAGCCGTCGCAAGCAAGTAACTTTTGTGTTTTGTGAAAATAGAAAAAGACGAAAATCGGTCAGTGATTAAGTTGCTTCATAAGAAAGGGAAAAACAATGCAGAAATCAAAGCTGCTCTGGATGCTGTTTACGGTGAGTCTCCGTCCCTAGCAACAGTTAAATTTAGGAAAGCAGAATTTGTTCGTGGTCGTACGTTTGTTTTTGATGATGACTACCCAGGACTCTCAAATATAGTTACTATACCAGAAATCTTTAACAAAATCCATAACATGATGATGACAAACCGTCGAATCAAAATCCGTTAGCTAGCTGAAGCTGCAAACATATCAACTGAGGGTGTACAGCGCTGGGTGCCGCGTTTACTGACAAGTATGACGGATTCATGGAAGCTTTTGGCGTGATAAAACGTGATAAGGATTTTATTCGTCGATACTTTTGATGAAACGTGGGTCTTATACTACATGCCGGAGATGAAGGAATAGTAAAAAAAAGTGAAGAAGGTCAACCGAAGAAGGCAAAGACAACCCGATCGGCTGGTAAGGTGATGGCGACTGTTTTTTAGGATGCGCGGGATCTTATTTTTATTGATTAATTAGCAGAGGGTAAAACCATAACTAGCGATTACTACTCAGCAGTATTGAACCGTTTTAACGCCGAATTGAAGAAAGAACGCCCTACTTTGGCTCATAAAAAAGTTCTCTTCCATCATGACAACACATCCGCTCACAGTGCGGCCGTCATTCAGACAAAATTAAACTAATTAGGCTACGAATTAATCGACCACCAACCGTATTCACCTTTGCCCTAGCCCTTTTCGACTTTTTCCTGTCCCCAAACGGGCGCCGTTTTGCAACAAACGACGAAGTGATGACCGAAACTTCCCACTTTTTTGAAGAACTCGAGCAAAATTAGTTTTCGGAAGGGATCAAGAAGTTGGACAGTCGTCTTGTAAAGTGTATTGCCTTAAAAGGGGACTATGCTAAAAAATAAATGATAAGAAACAAAATCATGCGTTTTCTTACTTAGGCTAGATTTCCGTCAAGGCACTCTCGTATATGCTATATAAAAGGTAAGGTCTAAAAATATGTCTATCTACTGATGGAATACTGACCCTGCGCAATTATAAGAACACCATAATATTGATACTGACATACAGTTTTTATCGCCATTTAGGGAAAGGCTTTGTACAGGCTCGTGATATTAATAAATATAATTTAGATTATCTGGAAAATTTATTTGTTTTGACATGACTTTAGGAAAACATGTCGTTTCAAATTACTCTTCATCGTAAATTTTCGTCGGCAAAATTCACATTCAAATTTAGGTTCCACTCCGCATTCAAATTTACGATGCCGAAATAGTGATGTTCTCGCAATATAAGTTTTTCTACATGTCTCACACGTGTATCTTCGACTAACAATGCCTAAAAGTTAAATATATTCAATTAAAAAATTTCCCAAATAAAGATACATACTAACACGAATTTGTGCCTCGAGTTAGAGTTTTTTGCAGTGAGTTTACATGTAGTAAACGAACATGTTAAAAACTTGTTTGTTCGCTACGATGTAATATCCTATATATTACATTAAATTACTATGCAAATATTGCAAATTATTACAGATAATTTTTAGATGTATTGTACACACGTATTATTAATCTCCTATATATAACTTATAAACAAGTATGTAAACAAGTATAAACAAGTGAAAACAAGTAAAAACAAGTAGTAATAAGTACAAACGACTATAAACAAATAGAAACAAGTATAAACAAGTATAAAAAAGTATTAAAATACTATAACAAGTATAAACAACTCTAAGCAGGTCTAAACAAGTCTAAACAGGTATAAACAAGAATAAACAAGAATAAACAAGTATAAACAAGTATAAACAAGTATAGACAAGTATAAACAAATATAAACAAGTATAAATAAGTACAAACAAGTATAAACAAGTATAAACAAGTATAAACAAGTATAAACAAGTATAAACAAGTATAATCAAGTATAAACAAGTATCAACAAGTATTAACAAATATAAACAATTATAACCAAACATAACCTAGTATAAACAGATATACACAAGTATAAACAAGTATGAAAAAGTGAAAACAAGTACAAAGAAGTATAAATAAGTATAAATAAGTATAAGCAAGTACAAACAAGTACAAACAAGTACAAACAAGTATAAACAACCAACACAACCGTCAACATATGATTTTCGCGTCATCAGGCATCTCACCACCAGTGCCGTTTTGTTCTTATTTTTATATTAACTGCTGTTTTGACGCCTTAGTAGGCAAACATGATAAATAAGTGTTCAACATGATAACAGTAAAACAGTGCACTTAAGCACGGTGAATTTAGAGCTTAAAAAATAAAATACATCTTTAAGTCCAATAATTTCATTTGAACAAATTCCATTTTACAAACAAAACAATCACAATTCTTTTAAAAGGGCAGATATGTATACTAATCTGATTAATATATTAAAAGCTCCTAGCCTTTAAAAAAATGTATAGAAAACCCATATACCAAGTAAGTCCATACCCATGTCACTAGTGCTTTATCAAGGTACCAAACAAGCTCCAGAAGAGGATGAAGAAGAAGAAGCCTTATTGGTACCGTCATGTTTGACGACCGCTATAAACGTCGCCGAGTTACAAAAAGAGGATGATAACAATAAAAGAAATCAGGAAGGCAATTAGTGACCTGAATTATGGACCAATGAGACTCTAGAAGAAATCAAAAAAAATTAAGTTAATATATAATGTATTGTTCAAAGGAATGAGCTAAATCGAGGTGCAATTTATTGGTAGTGCCACAACAACTATAGTATGAAATATTATATTTTCATCACTCTGATCCTATAAGTGGACACATTGGAAAAATGCGTACACTAGAATGAATAAAATCTAAATATTTTTGGTATAACCTAAAAAACAATCTGGACAGATTTATAAGAGGATGCCTCGATTCAGACATTAAAGAGTCCAACCAATAGATTACAAGCAGGATAACTAGAACCTACTGATATTGCAAAGCAGCCATTTGAAATGATTAGTTGGGATATTGTGGGTTCACTACCACGAAGTAATACTAGTAAAGAGAAAATAATTACATGTATAGACTTTCTTATGCGATGGGCAGAAGCTTAAGCTCTTTCCAATGCTACAGATGGACAAGTATCAACAGTTTTGCTAGAAAATATTTTTAGCAAGACATGGAGCTCCCAAATTTATTCTAAATGATCAAGGAAGTGTACTTACTTACTGATTGCACAGAGTGAAGCTGAAGTAACAGAGCTATTTGAAAAATTTCGGAGATGTATGACGATAATTGAGGGGATTTTAAAAGAGAAATGAAACAGCGCATTCATTTGAGTAGAAAGGCATTGACAATAATCTGGAGATATCATAACATCAGTTTGGCCACTAAAATCAATTTGGTGAAAGCGCTGGTATTTACAGTGTTGTTGAATGCGTCAGAGACTTGGGCCCTCCGTATCACTGATAGAAGTAGAATAGATGTTTGTGAGATATAATTGTAGAGGAAAGTGCTACGAATGTGATAGACTTTCATAAAATGTTATCAATAATTTAAAGAATTTTTTACAAAAATCAGAATCGGATTTTTGAAAAAAAAATTTCAAGACAAAGTACAAATATAATGCTAGGTTTCTTTTCCAATATAAGACGTACTAGGAAAACAATTCGTGACCATTACATTTTTTTATATGCTGAAAATCACAAGTGTTTGTGTCCTCTAGGACAAATTCTTGTTAAACTTGTTCGTGTTGAGTCAACATGTACGTCAATTTACAATCTTTTTATTTAAGAAATACTTCTATCTTTCATATTGTAACAAGGCAATTTGTCCTAGTTCCTATTTAGTTTGATGCTAAAAAGATCGAGCATTAGATACTCACAAATAATTTAATGCTTCAAAATAACTAGATGCTATAAAATGTTTAGCGGTGTAAATAATAAAGAAACAGATGGACTGTCACGGTGAAACTTACCATCGATACGTTTTAGGATCAAAGTGCAGAATTATTGATTATTAATTATACCCTAGGCTATTTAATTTATAGAGAAGGATATTAAAATAATTTCCTTCTCTAGGAACACAATTTAATGTAGCAAATAGAGTGCGATTACTAGTACGACGTTCTTGTCAGTGGAAAGGTGAATTGTAGATCGAAATCAATATAGGTGTATGTAGCGTGTGGAGTTTTGGTGGTATATATGTAGACAGACGCAGTAAACATGGCCAGACGTAATTAGTGAGATCGGCACAGGGATCGCCAGACAGGATAATTAGAGGGTAGGCCAGAATAAATAAAAACACCATAGAACGCGATTGGATGGTATTAAGATTTTAGCATCGGCCGAAGAAATCCCTGCCGCTTAGTTCCGAGAAAGTATGATTATGAAATAATTAAAATTAAGATAATAATAAATCAAAGTAAAATCATGAATAAATCAAAGTGTAGCTTCTAGTAACGGGAGCATTAGAGCACCAGAGGATTCGAGGTTAGAACTTTTTTTCTTATTGTGTATGTAAAGATTTAAACATAAATTCGGCTTCAATGTGATAAATTCGGCAACTTTTAGTACTTACAAACGGTGATTGCAAATAAGGAAGAAATTAAAGTGAGAAGAAAATGCATTACGCTGGAAACTAAAATTGAGATGTTAAGACGATTTGATGCAAGCCAATACCAATCTGATGTCGGCAGTGCATTAAATTTGTCAACTTGAACAATACGGACGATTTTAATACAGAAGTGAAAAATCGTATCATCAGAAACTACAACAGAACGACCTCTGAAACGAAAATTACCCGTTCCAAAAGCAATTTTATTGAGGAAATGGAGAAACGACTTTCCATCTGGATTGATGATGAAGTTGAACGCACGTAATATGCCATTAAGTGAAGCAAGTATAATGGAAAATACGATTATAATTTTAACCATATGTAAAATGAAAAAGGCGACACCAGTGCACATTTGCTTCCATCGATTTAAAAACAGAAACAATCTTCAATACATACAGATTAGTGAAGAGGTCGTAGTGAAGCTGCTGCATTTCCAGCAACATTAAGAGCATTCACTGAATGAGGGAATTATACTCGTGAATTAGTTTCAATGTTCATGATCGGGCCTTTTTTGGAAGAGAATGCCAAAACGTACATTATTATCTCGTGAAAAAAAGCAGGTTCAACACCAGGTTCTAAAATTACTGAAAAACGCTTAACACTTCTACTGGATGGTAACGCTAATAGAAACTTGAAATTAAAACCACTGCTTGTATATCATTCCAAAACCCTAAGAGCAATGAAAGGAAATTCAAAATCAACTTTACCACTAATTTGAGAGTGCAATCAAAAACCTTGGATGACTATGAAAATTTTCTAGAATTGGTTTACCGAAGCCTTTTGTCCATCTGTTAAACGGTGTGATAATTATAAAACTAGAACAGAAAGTTTTACTTTTAATTCATAATGAACTATCCACTGCATTTGTCCGACTTAACAACATGCATTCCAATAGAAGTAGTTTTCTAGCCGCCAAATACAACAGTGGACCAAAGCGTAATATCAATTTTTTACAGCTTATTACCTGTGGCGCATATTTCGACAATTCATTGATAAAACTGATGGAGAATTTTGTCTGGCCCTGGTAATATCTAGTTACAAATTTAGTTATTTTTAAATCTAGTTAAAAAAACTTGTAACATTTTCATTCAATTTTTTTATAGCCCTGGAATATTTTTTTATACCAAGAGGATGATCGACAACGACGATGACAACCATGATGACGACCGAGTGTTTGTTTACATATTGCTGCTACATCTGAAATATCATTTTTATCAGCAGAGAAATATATGGCGCCAAAATTCAAATTTCCCGCCATTTGTGAATGACAGCTGCCACAATCCAAATTTTCCGCCAATGACGTCACGGCCGCCATCGTAGATTTTGCGCATGCGTAGTCGAAATGAGAGTCTAGAACTGTCCAATTCCTTCAACTCAATTTTTCCGAGAAGGATCATCAATGTTTCCTGGAATTAAGAGAACCTCAAATGTTTGAAAGGCCGGAAGAAGAATGTTGAAAATAATGTATGGCTGAAGTTAAACAGAGATGTTTACACAAGAGAATCCATTGTTGATATCGACGAAATTATCAAGTTAGCTAATGAAACAGGGTTAGATAATATAAATGCCAAGAATATTTAAGAATCATTGCACGATGATCTTAAAGAATTAGTGGAAGAACAATTCCAGGAAGATGACGAAATTAGCGTTTCTGAAGATGAGGAGCAAATTGATCTTTTTTTTAACGGATTTTCTAGAAAAAAGTTTACCTACTATGACGGAATTTAGGGATTAGTTTCTACAAAATGATTTAAATTTTTATTAGAAGTTCAAAGGCAAGAAAAAGTGCCATTGATGCGGTGTCTTGCTATCGACAATTGCTTGATGATCGAAACAGGTAAAGTCATACGACGGTAGATGATTTCTTCACAAAAAAAAGAATGTCAAATTAAAATATTCCTCGTCACAAATACATCTTCTTTACTCAAACTTTTTGAAATTTTCGTGAAAGTTTGATGAATAAAAATGGATATTAGCAACATCGTAATTAATGAATAAGAAAGTATTTAACAATAAATGTTTCAATAACCCAACCCCTTTGTTTATTTTCATTGTTAAGATGATCTTCTTTAACACAGTTTCGTTTAAGGCTGGAACTTATTGAAAAGTATTCCCCGCGTACTGACAAGAAATTTCTTAGAATTACGTTTATCGTGTGATATTTAAGTATTTTCAGGATCTAACATTGTTAGAAAAATAACTCCGAACATACAGTACTTAAGCATAAGACACCCTCATAAAAGTTTAGCTTATTTCATTACGAACAATTTAAGTTTGTTCCATAAGCAAAAACATAACTTTGATTTGCCACCGTTTTTTGGAGCATGCTGTAATTTACAAAGTTTTTTTTACATTGTAGCCCCATTGTCACACATAATACCACTAATACTCTAATATACATAATAAATGTGATTTTGCCATAATCGACGTCTAATGAATTATAAGAAGAGAAATTGACGTATAATATGATTTTCTAACTCACAATAAACCAATTAAATAAATAAAGCAGTAATCAAACAAATCGCGAATTGATAAGTAATTTAAAATAATTTAAACGACGGAAAGATTTATTATGTATAACCACAAGTTTCCTCTTGCATGCAGTCCAAGGTCTGCTTGCACCAAGGTCACCAGCCAAGCAACGTTCGTTTTCTTCGTTCACTTAGCGTGAGGAATCGGAGTCAGAGCCGACCGCAAAAGATGTACAGTGCTCCTAATGCCTCGCTTCTCAATAGAGGAGAGGAGTTAGAGTCAAATGTCGCAAGCTACATAACAACGTTCGCATTCTCGTGTGTTAGTGCACGCATATGAATTATCTTTCTTTTGCTGTTTTGTTCAAGTCAAGTAAGAGTACAAGAATAGAAGGATTTATAGTCTCCTGTTTTAAGCAGATGTTTTTCGCATTTTTTGCGTGTGTTCATCAAATTTGGAATACAAGAAATAATGGTACATAAGAAGAGAGACAGATGTTTCGTTCTCTTCTTTGGCGTCTTGATCACCGAGCGATTTCTTTTTTATTATAGGGTTTCGCTTTTGGCGATGTCAGATTTCGAATAAACAACTCGTAGCAAGGTGGTTGAACTTGCGTTCATTGTCCCATCTAGAGAGGGATTTTTACGATATCTGATTTTGGAACAAACAACTCTTATGAGATTTATTGAACTTCGGGTAGCCTCGTCTGGACGACAGTTCAATGCCATGGTATTCTGCACAAACATGGCATTGTTTGTTCAGAATACCATATGGTATTCTGAACGTACACCGTTTCGAATGCTTTCCACGTAAAAGCTGCCGCCACTGTTCCCGCGGTTGGTGGATATCCGCAGTAGAAGGAGGATTGCAGCTCGTTGTTCCTTGGCGCGTTAAATATGATGGGAGATTGCGCTGTCCTAGAATGATAGAGCTTAAATCCTTGGCGGGAATATTGCGCGATTCGAGAAAAATTCTCCCTTCCTAACGATTTTAGCAGACATTTCGAATAAGGCCTGCCTATTTACCGACGTCAGCGTCAAGAACTGACGCCAAAAATCTCCATTTTCAAATAAAAAGCCAAATCCAAGCCACTTTTAGCCAAACGCATTGTGGATCTTGTTCTGGTAACTTTGAGTGAGCATTTCGCTTATTTTCAGCAATAATACTCTAAAGAATAAATGACTAAATATTCGTGTCATAGTGGGCATTTCACACACATTCATATAACTAGACATTTCTAAGTAGAGCGACACAAACGCAACCCCACTTTGATTTTTCACCTATAAAAATTAAATCAAAATCGCACAAAATCAATAACAAAAAATTTCTGTACCAACAAGTTAGGTATATACAATTTACATACTTTAATCCTCCCGCTGCATCTTTCAACCCTCTAAATAATCATTTCTTCGTGTCTTTTCCATATCTTTCTTATTGACAAATTTTTCATAGGCTAGTTGGAAAATTTTCATTTTTGAATTTAAACTAAACGAAACCGAGGACATTGTAAATAATTTCGTATTATAATTAGAATTAATCGTCTCTGTCAATCCAACATAACTAACGCGACTAAATTCATTTTACATATTATACATATTAAAAATAATCAATTCATTCGTCGATTCAAAAAATAACTTCATCGATTCATTCGTCAGCGGGTAGATGGAGCCGCCTGGATGTTTTTATTAATATCTTTTCCGCTTTGCTGGCGGCCGCATGTTTAATTGAATATTTGATGTTTCGTGAAGAGCAATCGAAAGGTCCAGGTTCGAGTCCCGAACGGGGTAAACATTTTTCAAGCCACAAGTAATAAGAAATATTAATTTCATAGTTTCCTCTATTAAATCATGCCAGAGTGGAGATTTAACCACGAAACATCAAATATTCAATTAAACATGCGATCGCCAGCAAAGCGGAAAAGATATTAATAAAAACATCCAGGAGTTCGTTCATTCGTCATCTACCCGATGACGAATGAATCAATTGCCGGTAGCTAACAGATGGCCTAAACAAATACTGATATATAAGTTGTCTATCTTAATATATACGGAGAACAAATACATAGTAAAAAATATTTCTGTCTTCGAATAAGTGCCCGTTAACTCAATTGGAAGGGTAACTGACCAGGAATCGAGAGGTCCAGGAGCGGAGTAACCATATTTCGAGCCACAAGTAATAAGAAATATTAATTTCCTAATTTACTCTATTAAAAATAATAAAACCCAGGCTATACAAGCTCATTTACATAAAAAAAAATTGACGCTTGCCGGCTTTGGAAATCCGTTGTTTTGTATTGCAATCCTATTCATCTATATATACAATTATTTAGCATAACTATATAATGGATATATAATTCGATAAATCAGCCCGATTAGAGAAATTATATAACTCTTGTAGGAGCATTTTTTATGTTATACAAAAATTATAGTCCATGAGACATAAAGATTTATTTTGTTTAAAATAACTTTGATGATATAACCTAAAACACATATAGATATTGAAAATAATATTATTAGACAAGCTGTTCATCAATTCTGCTTTTCAAATATAGAAAAATATAAACATTTGGAAATAAATTATGAATTATATATGGTTACTCTTTGCTAAGATCCCCTGGAAAACAGACGCTTTTAAAGCTCTCTGAATTAAATTCTCTTAATATTTACGACTATATATTTATTAGATTCTAGTATTTAAACATGTAACATGCGTCATAACAACATGTTTCTTCAAATTAGCTTTTTGTGTAAATTTCCTTCCGCAAATTTTGCATTCAAAACGAGGCTCAACTCCACATTCATAAGTGAGATGACGTAGTAGAGATCTTCTTGCTCTGTAGTTTTTTGCACATCTTGTACATTCATATGTGGTATTACCTAGAAAATAATTGCATCATATATTCTAATTGAAAATTACTAGAACGCGCCTATTACACTATATACGAGGTATGATCAGTTAAACCGCGTAATTTTAAATTTTTGTGGGTTATAAAAGTCCAAGAGTCAAATTTTTGTTGTTGCTTGTTGGTAGAAATGTCCCCAAACAACTGCATCGATATTGGTTATTTAATTTATTTTATCGAATTTAGTTTATAGAATAAATAATTTACATTAAATTTTGTGCTAAGTATAAAATAAAATGCAGCAAAGTGCTGGATATGGTTCAAATCAAATTCAAATTCAAAAGACCTTTATTGGCGTACATATATAAATACATCATATACAAAATCAGAGAGTACGAAAACCACAATTTAAGTTCATAATAAAAACATTCATCAATTTTTCCTATATTTTTTGTATCATTTTTCCCTATTTCCACCTCGAGGAGGAAGAGAAGGCATTCCCATTCTTGTACTCTATATTCTCGCCAATCCACAATCCCCCTCTCCATTCTCCTCATTCTTCTTTCCCTTCTATCTTCTCTTATTTATCTCCCTCTTAATTCTCTTCATGCTCGTTATTCCCTTTCCTTCATTTCCCAAACTAAGCCCCCAAATTCCCCCTAACTCCGTTTCCCTAACACTCCACTCTATAGGTTCACATTCTTTCATCCAAGGACTCCATTTTCCCTCTTTCTTGCCCCATACTCTACACATTCTCTCTTCCTCTTTCAATCAATAACTATTTCCACTCTCCTCATTCCCACATCTGAACCTTGCTATCAATCTTTTATCCTCCGTACTGAAACCTGATGCTAAATATTTGACCATCCCCTCCTCTTTCCTGATCCATGTATAGTTATTGTTATATCTACTATACCTTAACCTTTCATCCCGCACCTGCCTTTCCACATCCCTCATCCTTTCTATTACCTCGTTCACAACTTCAGCCTCTCCAATCAGCAATGACATATTAATGGAAAGAAAAATTTTAGGATATATTCAAGTTCAAAAAGGCCCTAATAAATTTGATTTTATAGGAGTTCTTCAGCCCTTTAGAGATGCAATTACACTATTTTCTAAGGAAAAAATTTTTCCTTTCAAATAAAATTATTTATTTTCATTTATTATTTCTTTTATTTAATTTATTATTTTTGTCCAATTTTGCATTTGTTTATATTATTACTTATATGATTGTATATTCCCATAAGTTCAATATTTTAAATTTAAATTATTCTTTATTATTTTTTTTTGTAGTTCTAGAGCTGGAGTACATAATTATAGTAGCTGGATGATCTTCAATCTGATCTTCAATGTGGTTCAATCTATTTCTTATAAGTAAGTTTATTATCATTTTTATTTATAATTTTTGACTTTTATTTAAATTTTATACATGATTTTTAGTTTTTCCTTTAAGAGTAATTTTGTTTGTTTCTTTGTTAGCTGAAACTAATCAAACTCCTTTTAATTTTGCTGAAGAGGAGTCAGAATTGGTTTCTGGTCTTAATGTTGAATATAGGGGCTTCTGCTTTTATTATTTTAACAAAAGATTCAATTATTGATGAGATTTATATGTCCAATATTTTTGTTGGTGGTAATTTAATGGATTTCAGTAGAATTCTTCTAATCCGGTACGTTCGGGACTTGAAGCATGCCGGATTACGAAATATTCCATTTAGGGATGAGGAACCCTGTTTATACCCATGAACTATCTAACACAACAGACAAATCTCTACTTCCGTCTATATCTTCAAGGGCCTCCAACATTGATTCCTTTGGTGCTTTATAATAAATGTAAGTATGATTGGTATAAGTAGGGAGGTGATGGAAGATTCGTTATACCGCATTCATGAATCCAGGTTTAGTCTCTAGTGAGAGCAGATGAGTTCGTATATTCTTTGCTGTCAAAACAATTGGGGTCAGACATTACTACTTTTATTTTCAAGGTACTTCATTTCCCGAATCCTGATGTCCATCTGACTATTTGGCTATTGCAAATTTTGCATGGTGCAATTTTTTTATCACTAAAAAACACCCCAAATAATACATATTGAAAACTATTTGTGTCTTCATATAAGTGCCCATTAGCTCAATTGGTATCGACCATAGTAATCGACCGGAAATCGAGAGGTTCGGGTTCGAGTCCCGGACGGGGTGGTAAATATTTTTCGAGACAAAAGTAATAAGAAATATTAATTTCATAATTTACTATATTAAACAATGTCAGCTTGGAGGTTTACCCATGAAACATCAAATATTCAATCAAGACATTTTCAAACTTTAAATTTAATTTATTAACTAAAAGCAACAATTTACATTACTGTTTTTTATCTTTAATATGCTAATTCTATATATATATATATATATATATATATATATATACATATATATATATATATATATATTAGTAGTACTTATTTGAATAAGGAATCCTAGTTGAGTCTAAATCTAGATAGCATTATACTTCATTTTTGAAAATAAAATTCTTTTAGAGGTGGATCACTTCTTTTAATTCATTTATAATTTAAATATAACGGGTTTTGTTTTTCTACAACCCTTAGGGTTAGGGTTTCAGTTCTCTTTCTTCTTCTTGAATATTTTCCTACATTTAGGCAATTTGGGAAAAAAGAAACACTAACAACAATAATAAATCTATAAAAAGTAGTTATATTTATAAATTAGTTATAAAAGTAGTTACAGTTATAGCAACTAGAAATTTACATCACACGAAAGAAACTCAAAAGTCTGTTCACTCACGACCATCCCCTAAATAAAAAAAAAATAACTACGTGACTGATCTTCTTGTTCTTCAGTAATCATTTATAAAACTATCAGAACCTTCTGTCAGTGTTGCACAAGTATTAGAAACAAGGTAGTTCAAGAAAAAGAGACTAAACAATCAAATGGCTTCACAAATATAAACTACTTGGAGGGCTTCCCCGAAAAATCTTGCTTTTCATCACTCTTGTACCTTTCGCTCAGCCCTATAGAAAAATAAACGGGCAAATAATACTGAGTGTGAGCTGAGGAAAAAATTTATAAACATAAGTGGTTTTCAATGGGTTTTGGCCCCTATCAGGCCCCTTTAATACACGTAAAAAAATTGACTAGTAAAAAAAACCAGAAATATATTACACGCATAGTGATTCCATGCAGTTAAATAGAAACGTTAATAATATAATGAAAAACATTTATATCTGATAGTTTAATAAGCTATGTCGTAACAAATAATGTTTTTTTAAACTAGCATTCTGCTTAAATTTTTTCAAACAAATGTCACATGTAAATTGAGGATCCACTCCACATTCATAAAATACGTGTCGTCGTAAAGATTTTTTTGCCTTATAAATCCGATAACATTGTCCACAAGCAAATCCTTCTCTAATGCGTCCACCTGAAATATTTATTAATTAGAGTTAAAAGTATTAATTAAATTTTGACAATATTTAACGAAATAGATAACGAGTAAAATTGAACCATATATAATGAAGTAATAATATTTGCAGCCATATAATATTTTGTGACACTCGTCTTTCACATTTTTGACTAATAATAATTGCTGACAAGGCGCACAAAAAGAAAATAAAACTTATTCCTAAATCACTGGTATTTATATTAATATTTGGAAAAAATATCTACTCTCAAATATTGTATTCATTCTCAATCACAAAACTTTTCGACTTCTTCTGGTATGTATATACATCTGAACTATTATTTCTGAAGTAAAAGTTTTATCTTAAAATATAAAGTATATTACTTCATATGCCAGTCAAGATCTTCCCGATGTTGAAAAATTCCCTCATAATGCTGACAGAAAAAATGAGTGTCACATTTCGGTATGTGTCTGATATAATGCGATTGGAGACGGAAGAACGTACGACATTTTGGACATTCAAGTTTAAACTTATAATCTAAAAATAAAACAAAAAAATAGAAAAAGAAGCAAACTTATTTTATATATATTTTATTTATATAAAAATGTGCGTTGTTTTCATAAACCATAAGTATAAAAATTAGTATTAAGGGATTATTCTCAGAAATTTGTCGTTTAGGCTAGTTTAAATTATTGTACATCATATGAATTTCATCATATTATAGCATGATAAATCAGCATATAGCATATTATAGTCATCTTTAGCTTATTGAAATAAAAATTATCAATATTTACATTACATACAGATTTTTTAATTTAAATTCCTCGTATTTTAATACATGCTACATTTTCTGTTAAAAAAACATTCAAAAATCACAATTTATAAAAACAAACTCAAAGAACTATGAGCTGTTAGGCAGCGATCAAGTTCAAGCTGTTGGACGGTTTCTTATCGCCCGACACCGTCCGAGCGCAACCGAGCTTTTTGGGGGCGGTAGCGGAATTCATCCTTGGCAGATTGTCAGTGTTAACATTGAAATCATAGTAGCACTATTTATACTATGCGCGCGTACGATGTATAGACATATATCGTCAGTCTTCTTTTAAACTATTGTATGTAAGCGTAATGTATAGTTTTACTCTCACTAGGGTTATCACATACGGTTCAATTTATATTGATTACTTGAGTAAAGTAATTCTTAACAGTCCATTATATATATATATATATATATATATATATATATATATTGGAGTTTTAGTTTTGCGGGTGTGAGTATATGTGTAGTTGTTTTTTTTTTGGGGTGTGTGCCCCGTGTTT
>WYDF02295444.1:0-15947 GCA_009867245.2 Adranes taylori | reverse complement strand
TATATGTTCGTAAGAATATGTAAAAATATGCGGCCCTTGCCATTTTTTTTCACCATACAAATAAGAAGAACAATACAAAAGAAAAATTGTTTCGAAGTAAAATAAAATAAAATATTTACCACCTTAATTTTAGAATTTAACATTTTCTTTGATAAAGGTTGTAAGAGGCAGTAAAAAAATTGTGCTGTTGAAAAGAGACACTATTATTTCTGTGCTCCCATTGCGAGTTTCTAGAAGTAGGCAATAAATAGAATTACTTGTAGCTTAGGTGAATTTTGTGTAGGTTTCCTGGTGTAAAATGGCTAGAAAATGTTCCGAATGTGCTTTAAGGGTGGCGTATTGTCGCATGCGCTTAATATGATCTTGAGATTACATTGTTTCAGTTATTGACAAGGTAAAATAATCTGTTGTTAAAAGGGATTTATTATCATTGATGTAATTAAGTTGCTAATAATATTTTTCAACTTACCTCACGTTGGGTGTTGGTGGTTTGGCTTGCGTAGCATTTATTTGAGTGAAATTAATTAAAGGCTAATTGCTGTTAGTTCAATTTCGGACTATTTAATTGAAAATTATATCTGAGTGTTCGCGTTGCGAGTTACGATTTGCATTAAAAGGTCCTAGTAAATGACGAATAAGATGTTAAGTCACTATTAAATTGTACAATGCTGAATACTTTTCAGTAAAATCCTTACCTTGGAAGAATCCGCTGTTGTTCTGTTATGGATGTCTGAATTATGAGAAATTCCAAGATGTTGTTTGCAATAGTATTTGGTGAATGTCAGCTGAGGAGAAATACCAGTGATGTTCTATTGTGCTGTAGGTTAATTTCAATTCATTGTAAATTTGATTCCAAGTGTTTGAATATAAATATCCGTGAAATTTTGGATAAATAATTTTGGGTAGGTAAATATTAATTGATAGGTTATGTTATTGTTATTTACGTAAGAATGGGCATACCAGCTCTTGAGTTGAGTTACTCTGTTGGTATTATTTTGGAACGATTACGATAGATTTTGGAATGTAATTTTGTGGATTTGGGAATTTTGGGGTGATTGGGAATGTTTGTAAGACGAGAGCTTAAATTGGAGAATCATTATTTGGATTAATTTCTGGCGGTAGACACCGTCAGTGGGATTGGACATTAGTAAAATTGTTAGAAATATTGGTAACATGTTGAAAGACATAGAAGGCAATATTTGACGATTAGATCTGATTTTCGCGTTGGTGTCACGTTTCTCGATAATTTCAAAACGTTGGCATGTGCTAGTGACACGATGTAACTTAAATTTTTATCAATCAAGGCGGAGTAACTCATTATTCTATTTTCTTTTAATTTTGCTGATGTACTAATTTAATTTTGCTGATTTTTTTTTGGACTGTTAACTCAAGCAAGAAATTAGTGATAGTTGCAGGCTCATTATGAGCGACCAATATGAGCCAGAAAAGAACGCCGTAAGGTTTTAGATGAGAAGGATTTCCATTCTACACCGTATATCTAGCGTTCTGGGCATTGTTCTGCAGTCCGATGCACGAGGGTTGTTGTTCTGAAGCCAGTTAAAAGGTTCCAAGCACCGGTTGCGTAGACTCGTTCCTAACTCAAACTGGGTCCAATTGGACGAACGAGAGACGGCTGGAACGTTGACATAGCCCTGGTCATCCATTTTGATATAACACCTATCCAAGAAGCAGCCCACCATCCCTCTTCTCCGTAGGTGCATCAGAATCATATATCAAGTATCTTATAGCACTTATATTTTTTTATCATCAGTTTGAACATTATTTACTGAAGTCTTTGGGTTGATATCCTTTAAATCGTCAGTCATTAATTTTTTCTGCATTCGAATATTTAAATTTCTTAATATGTACCTATTAGTGATTGGGTGCTGAATACAACTGGTAGGGCGAAAATAGCTCCGTTGGGATAGTTAAAATTTAAAGTAAAGGGGGTTACAATCTTTAGTTAATTAGGGTTGGAGTTATTGAATCATATTCAGTTGTGGCAGCTATTTAGGTAAAGCAATTTTCTATTTTGGGAAACAAAAATCACGTATTTAAAACAATTATAGTTACAGAAGGAAATCATATTTATCACTTATAGTTACAGAGTGTATCATTTTTGTTTATTTGTTGCCTGTTGAGCAATTTTGAACAAATTTTAAATTTGGAATTTTGATCAGGCACTTATTATTTTTGCAGTTAAATTATTGTTATAATTATTATAAGTTGTAATAATTATTAAGAATTCTTTTACAAGTTATAATACTTAGACAATCAAAAATTTATATACGCAACTAAAAGATTCATTAACGTTCGAATCTTGTATACAAAATCAATTGTTTACATTGTACAAATTGTTATATTAGACAAACAAAACAATTACTTAAAAATAGAATTTATAATCATCAATTAAGTTGTAGAACATATAATCAAGATAATAATGAAAAAATAAAATTTGCTTCTCATTCACATGTAACTGGACATAAATTTGATTTTAATACCACTACTATAACAATAGCTAAAGAAATAAATTTAATAAAATCTTTATTTTTAGAAACTGTACACATTAATAACACAATTAACACTTTGGACCAAAAATCAGAAATAACAATATAAGTAAAGTTTATTACAATCTTTTAAAATATAATCCTTTCACATCTACATAAGAATCCAGTTTGTATCCTCCAAATAATAATTCTCAATGTCAAATTTATTTAAGTAGTAACTTATTAATATATTTAATGATTGATAGTGTTATATATAAAGACTGATTACTACCCTTATTTTCCTACTATAATAATATAATTTCATTTTGAAATCAAACTAGGTCGTTGATTATATTGCTGTTTAATCTTACGATTAACTACCAATTTTTTTCCATTATAAATGTTCTACCAAGTTTGACAAACATTAAGTATCTATCAATCAATCAGACATTTATATAAAAAAATACATTATCGATTTTATACATTTGGAATATATTAACGGGAATTGAATTTTGAGAGTCGTCAAATGTCAGTCGGTCAGTGTTTCGTGTGTGGATTGGAAAAAATACGCGCGTGGTTTGAAAATTTAAATTGGCTGTGGTATTGGAGGAAATTGGAAATTTATTTTTATTGAGCGACTGGACTGCGTTGTTTTGCAGTGCATATTGAAAAAAAATTTTTTTTGACATAGATATTTGGACATTTTTTATTTTGACTTTGTCATATGAATATTTTATGATTGAAACGCACTAGATTGAGCGTGGTGCTTCGTCCTGCGTAAGGCAACTTGTGGGTGGCGCGTTAGTTTAATAGCAGATTTTTGCTATTATATTCATTATATAATTTTTTTTGTTAAGTTTAATTTCTCTATTTTTTAACAGTCACCCTTGATCTGGTAAGTTTTTTTTGTTTTTTTATTTGTTTTTATTTATTATTATTTTATTTATTAATTAATTTATAATTTTTTATTTTGTTGCCTATTATTTATTGACTTTTTGTCATCCCTCGTGCTGCCGGGGGAGTTTCTCCCCAGAGAAGCGTGAGTCACATGGATGTTCAAGGAGATTATATTCCTAGTAACTCTCCTGTGATCCATTCAAAGTGGAATAAAAATATAAATTGCGGTTCTTCTTTGGTTTAGTAGCAGATTTTTGTTATTATATTCATTATATACATTTTTTTCTTAAGTTTAATTCCTGTATTCTTTAACAGTCACCCTTGATCTGGTAAGTTTTTTTTGTTTTTTTTATTTGTTTTTATTTATTATTATTTTATTTATTAATTTATTTATAATTTTTTGTTGTTGCCTATTATTTGTTGACTTTGTCATTCCTCGTGCTGCCGGGGGAGTTTCTCCCCAGGGAAGCGTGAGTAACATGGATGTTCAACGAGATTATATTGTGATCTATTCGAAGAAGAATAAAAATATAGATTGTGATTCTTCGTCTGATTACCACAGAAACTCACGATAAAAGAAATATTCTGTAGATGTGGTTTTTTTCTTCTATCTAGGGGGTTGTCGGTTTCTCCTGAGAAAAGCTCTCTTCTGGTTTTTTTCAGACAGCATCATTCTACGACCATTAATATTTTTGTGAATAATATAGATATTCTTCAACCAGATTGTGTTACGTACCAATTTATTCCTCAACTAATTTATTCATATTTCTTTTTCCTCATTTCATATTTCATTTTTCAAAGTTCGTCATTTGGTTGATATTTGTATGGCGGAATTGATAGCGATTTTTAAAGCGACATAATTGATTTTCATTCATAGCATTAAACTAGCAGTTTTGTTTTCGGATTTACTTAGGCTCTTTAGGCAAGTTTAGATTGTAGTATATTGATGGGAAAACTTCAATTGTTAAAATTTCTATTCTACACCGCTTCCAGTTGTTATTCAGAGAGTAGCAATTAATTTTCAGATATTGCAAATGATATTCAGAAAGTAGCATCAGTTATTGAAAATGATATTCAGATAGTAGCAACTGATATTCAGAAAGCTGTAATTGATATTCAGAAAGTCAATGAAAAATCAATAACATCGAATATTTAAATATTACTATGTAAATATGTGTATATGTAGTGATCGTCCAGAGGTCGAGGACTTTTCCAGAGGTCGAGGATCGTCCAGAGGAGAGGACTTTTACGTAACTGCTCCATAGCTTTTATAGATTTATTCTAATTTTGTTAATTTGTACTTTGCATATATGAATTTCGTTTACATATTTCGTTACTAAAGTTTAATTACATAACAAGTACGTATGAATAAATACCAAGTTAATACATGGCTTGTTTAACGAAAAGGAATTCTAAAAGAATTTTTAATTACATTGGATTTTATCTGAAATACATTTTCTACTTTCTGAATTGCAATTGCTACTTTCTGAATTACAATTTCTACTTCCTGAAAATCAACTGCTACTTTCTGAATTACAATTGTGATATCTGATTATCAATTGTTATTTTCTGAAAATCAATTGTGACATGTGAAATACAATTGCTACTTTCTGAATAACAACTGGAAACGGTGTATATAATATAATATTAGCTAATCAGAAGGGGATTATAATTAAATTATGCTGGATTCCAGGACATTCTAGGAATGCAGGCAATGATATGGCGAATATGACGGTTTAAAGTTTTGCTGATTTTTATGTTCATTTAACGTCTAGAATACGTGTTTTTATAAGAATTTTCTTTTCAGATTAAAATTTTCGGTTTTTTTTTCAATTGAACCATCATACCATTTAATCAGTGATTGAAATTTATTTTCGTAATTGTGGATAACTTTGTAAAATGGCTACACAAGGGGTTATTATAATGACCCTAACAAATTTTGCTACATCTGCGGTGAGCTTACAACCAAGAAATATCAAATAAATATTACAGATTTTGTGAGGAAAGTGTACTATGCTTACTTTGGTGTCAAGCTGGGAGACCCTGATAAATCTTGGGCAACACACATCGTCTGTTGTATTTGTGTGGAGGAATTGAAACAGTGATTGAGTGGAAAACAAAAATCTCTTCGCTTCGGAATACCGTTGATCTGGAGGGAGCTAACTAACCACAGTGGTGACTGCTACTTTTGTTTCTCAAATGTGCATGGTTCAACGCCAAAAATAGGAAAGGAATTGTTTACCCAAACATTCCATCGACTGTGCGTCCCGTAACTCATGGTCCTGGAATACCCATACCTAACCCCAGAAAAACTTAAAGATATATCTTCTGACTCCGAAGAAGAAGAAGACTATGGCTCTGATGATGATTTCAATGCAGCATGAAGTAACGATCCTCAACTCTTCTCACAAAGTGAATTACATGATTTAGTGAGAGACTTGGGCCTTGCTAAAAATTATAATAGTTGTTTAATTAAGCAAGCAATCATCGAAAATGCTTGTTAAAAATACTGCAGAACTACTAGGTGAATGAAAAAAACTGTGAGTCAAATGAAAAATGAAAAAAACTTATTGGCACATGGTGCCTCGTTTTCGTGGTTTAGAAAACTATTTCCTTCCTTATTTTTCTGAAGATTTTGATTTAGTTTATTGCAGCAATATTCTTGCCTTGATGGCAGTTTCAAATTGAATATGACGCACAGGAATATGACAGTTCTTCATTAATTCAAAGCTGTGCTAGTCCATAACGGAAACAAATATGCTTCAATACCAGTTGAACATTCCGTGCACTACAAAGAACGCTACGAAAATTTAGCCATCATTTTGAACAAACTTAAATACATGTGGACCATATGTGGGGATTTAAAAGTAATTACCATGCTTCTTGGACTTCAAGGAGGGAAATCCATGATTCCTGTGTGAGTGGGAAAGTAGGGAAAAGAGTCAACATTGGATTAAGAGAGTGCCCAGTAAGAGAGAAATTTGAAATTGGTAGCAAAAATGTTACTGAGGACGCTTTGGTTGACCGAGAAAAGATTCTTCTGCCTCCCCTTCATATAAAATATGGTTTAATAAAACAATTCGTGAAAGCTCCAGACAAAGAAGGTCGGTGTTTCAAGCACTTGCTTCATGCATTTCCTGAATTATCTGCAGCCAAAGTGAAGGAAGGTGTCTTTGTGCGTCCAGATATTCGAAAACTTATGAAGAACGAAAAATTTGAAGCATGTATGCCGAAGGTTGAAAAGGAAGCTTGGAGGTCCTTTAAAGAAGTAATTAATAAATTTATGGGAAATTATAAGGATCCCATCTTCAAACAAATTGTACAAAGCATGCTTGAAAATTTTAAAAAATTCAGATGATCTGTCAGCTTAAATCCGTCAGTGAGGAACACGGTGAAAGATTTCATCAAGACATTAAGCAGACGGAATACAGATACCAAGGTCGTGCAATAAATAACCTATTTTGACATTGATTTTAAAAATTTTATTTATTTATCGAAAAAATAACTAGTAAAAAGGAAGTAAATAACGTAAATACTGAGGTTTTAATTTATGTCTCATAGTATCTAATTAAATAAACATCCATTAATAATTATTTTATATTTAACGAAACACGCAAAACAATTTGTTGGAGAATGCTTTGAAATGACATATTGGTAATTGAATATAAGTGATTAAGTAATTAATCCTTTGCATTAACAAAACCAATTTATTTTTGCCGTTTAACAGCTGTTTAAATTATTTACATTTATAATAAATATTTCTTATAAGTTATTATTGTTATTTAATAAATTTTGTTATAAAAATTAAGGTTGAAATGAATTTTGAAACTATTGAATTAATTAACATGATATTCGTACTTGATGCGAATGATGAGAATTGCTTACTAGCTACAAAAATTTCCCGATCGTAGACAACCTCAAAAGAAAACATTCGAAAACTTACTGGAGAGATTTATACGTACCGGTAACGTAGCATACGAAAAAAGGTACGAGAAAAAAGTCTTAACAGAAGAAAATGAATTAAGAGTTCTTCGTAATGTGACTGAAGATCCTCACACAAGTACACGTCTTGCTGAAAAAGGTGTCAGTAAGTCATCTATAAATAGAATATTATTAAAAAATAAAATACATCCCTATCGCGTAGAACGTCATCAGGGACTCCTTCCTGATGACTATCAAAGAAGGGTTAATTTTTGCTAATGAGTCATAAAAACATAAACCACCAACACAATTTCCTTGATCTGTTTGGAAACGAAGCAACATTTCAAAAAAATGGTTTTCCCAACAGGCATAATTTTCACTACTACTCAACAAGTAATCCTTACGAGACAGTATCCTACAGCCAAACTCAATGGTCCATTAATGTTTGGGGTGGAATTTTAGGAGATTACGTTGTTGGACCACATTTCTTTGAGGGTCGTGTCTCTGGTGAAATTTATTTAGATTTTTTAGAAAATCACCTACTTCTGCTCTTGGAACATGTTTCTTCAAATATAAGACTACGCATGTGGATTTTACATGATGTTGGTCCTGTACACCACACACAACCGATTCGCAATTTTCTAAATCATAACTTTCCAAATAGGTGGATTGGAAGAGATGGACGAATTAGGTGGCCAGCAAGATCCCCTCATTTTAGCACACTAGATTGTTTCTTATGGGGTTATGTAAAGAGCGAAGATATACAGGAATGGATCAGACAGGTTTTCAGAACCAGCAATGTAAGGACTCTCAGAAACATACAAAGATCTTTCGAAACTAGATTGCAACATTGCATTAATGTTAGAGGGGGTCATTTTGAGCATTTATTATAAGTTAGTATAGTTAGTTTTGTTGAGATTTGTTTTTATTTTAGTATAATCATCACCCTTAATATTTTTTAATTTCCATTTGATTTTTATTTATTCAAATCATAATTTTATTTGCGTCTTTCGTTAAAATAATTAATAATTGATGTTTATTTAATTAGGTACTATGAGACTTAAAACCTCAGTATTCACGTTATTTTCTACCATTTTTCTAGTTATTTTTTCGATAAATAAATAAAAATTTAAAATAAATGTCAAAATGGGTAATTTATTGCACGGCCAACTCAATCGAATTTAAAAATTCAACCAAATTGAGAATTATATTACAAAATTGGAAATATCACAAAAACAGTTGAAGTTAGACATAGGAAGTGGTTAATAAAAAATGAAAGTGGTGTTAAAGATTTATTCAATCATTACATAAAATTTAGGATGTTCCTTTTAAAGAAATTGAAAAATACCCTAATACGCGTTTTGGTTCAACCTGTATACAATTCTCAATAAAATGCAAAACATGTTATACGCATAACAGGTGAGGAGGGCATACTAGAATTAACAGGTCCAAAAACAGATCAAATATATTTTATTCTTATAAGATACAAGCAGTTCAAATTACCACAATTTTGGCATAAAACTAGCCATAACTTTTGAAACATCCGGTGTAGACCTACAAAATCTTAAATTGAAAGTTACGAAAAACACGTAGAGTCAAATAAAAGGTATAGCATTCCATTTTAAAAAATCTATTTTGTGTTCAGACTGCAGTTATAGAACAACCTGTATACATGAAAATATTTTTAGTTTGTGTAACCTAACGCCCTAGATACTTCTGCTTTGGAAATTTTTCTCCATATAATATGATAAAGGAGCAATGGGAATTGGACACACTATTGGGGCACCTGTACATAAAATATAAACGACAATGGATTTTGTTCGTATAATAATGTTCTTTAACCGAATTTTGTATTTTACTTTATTATAGTCGAAGGTAATATATCTTTTTTTTTATATATTTTACAAATTATGTTCTTTCTTTCAATTTAGAAACATTCAAATGTTCATTTTAATTTTTAATATGACGAAGCTATGATTGAACATAATTTACTTCAATATTATACAATACTTCTACAGTGGTTATTTATTGTATAAATATTACTGTTAGCCCATGTAAAATTAAACACTGAACCCGAATTTATTATAATAATTTTAATAAACAATAATTACAATAAACATTTTATATAATTTATTTGAATTTAACTGTAGTGAATGATCAATTCTCTTTGGTAACTAATATCTAAACTTCAAAGTCGGCGAGAGCCCGGTTACTATGTTTGTCTCTTGTAGACAAACATAGGGTTACACGGGTTACAAGCACTAGCTAATTACCCTTTAGAGGTGGTAATTTAATGTAACCAACAAACTAAGAAACAAGAAAACAGGTGCAATTGTAACATTCGTCAATTGAGCAACATTCAATTTTCTCAAGGAAAGCAAGAAATAGATGATAACTTAAGCGAGGTTCAAATGAGAATGATTTCCTGCTGTTTTATAGCGGTTTTCTTCGAAGAGCAACAGGGCGCTAGTTCTACGTCCAATTTAACTAAGTATAGGCGGGCTGAGGGCTTGATGTTTTATGGTTCATTCAAATGCGTTCGTTGTTAGACTAATAGTACTTTTAAATCTTGCATTATTTCCCACGTTTGACAGTCGCGTTTTAAATGGTAGCCCAGTAAACCAATCTCTACGTACAAAATATTTTTATGACTGTAGATATATGTTTCTTCAAAAATCTATACCAAAAATCTAAATTGCGCCTACATTTTTTATGTCCATCGGACAATTATTTTAACTACTGGGTATATATTAAAATTGATAGAAAATATTAATATTTTTAAACTAACTATATTTCAAGTCATAGTATTACTATTGTCCAAGACCAGTCGTCTTTAAACATTAACAAAAATCTATCAGACAGCGACAGTATTCCCACACCGCTTAAAATTTCATTTTAAAACTAAAACTCCTAACAAAATAACAGAAACGACGTGAAAGTCACGCAGTTATATTGTAGCTCTGAAACATCCATCCATCCATCTATCTATCTATCCATTCATTCATTCCTTCATTTTCATCTCTCCAACAAGTTTCATGCAAAAAAATATGACGCGTTCACGCAACGCGAAACGTTCGCGCTCCTCTCAAAATTGATGGTAGTAGCAAGAGAAACGGGTTATTTTGGGTATCGTGCATTACGTGACCGAAATAAATTTTTCTTTTAAACTTTTAACGCCTAGTTACGGAAGCGTGAAAATAAACTAATTTCCTGGAGGAACAATATTGAAAACAACTACATTATGACTTTGTTTAAATATAAATAATATTTATATGATTTTATTACATATAAGAAATTTTTGCTATTAAGTCATTTTGCAATTAATATGTCATATCAACATTTCTTCATTTTTCTTCTACAAGAATTTTTCAACGATACAAGAACAAATTAGAAGAGATGCTCTTTTAAATTTTATAGCAAGCCACGCACAAATAACAAATTCAATGTTGAAAGCTATTTTTTTAATTTTTTTGGTAAGTTTTACCAGAAAGTGTCTGATCTTTGAATAACTATAAAAAAGGACTATAGTAACACCGTAGTATAGTACTACCACAAACTGGGTTTAATCTGTGCTAATACATTATGCAAAAAGCACAACGTCCAATCCTACTCGAAGTGACTAAAAAACGAATGTCTGATATCAAGAAATTAATTCAGCGAAGGTATGGAAATCAAATTTTTTTTTTCCTACCACAAGCATTGATAGTTATGCGTCTTATCTTACTAACAAACCAACTCATAGCGACGATATTTTCAAGTACAGAAAGCAAGTTAGCCGAAGGCGTGATCCAAATACGAACACTCAAACAGAATGGGGGAGTAAGCCAAGAGACTTGAATGAAGTTACCATGAACAATGGTAAGTGACACTGCGGTAGAGCAGCCACTTGAGCTTTACTCTAAGCGGCATGACATAAAAAATAGTTACAATGTATAATATTGTACCGCGGTAATTTTACCGGTAATTAAGCCTAACAGTTCTGCGCAATGCTAACAACTCAGCCACGGAAAAAACAAGAAGTTACTAGGCAACACTGATGACGACCAAGTGCGGAAAAGGAAAACGAGATGTAATCTTTGGAACCCGAAATGTACTGAACCTGCATCGATTTAATAAACAGAAATAAATGATTTCTTATATAAATATAATAAAATTTTTGTAAGGCCTAAAGAACCTTACGCAATAAAAGTTTGTAGATATAAACCTTAAAGTGGTAGTAAAAATAAAATTAAATAAAATATTTAAAAAAAGAATTTAAAATTTTTAAATAAAAAGAATTAAAATATAAATAAAAGATTTTAAATTCTAAATAATTGAAAGTTAAATAAAGAAATTTCAAAATAAAAAATTTTTTTTTTTTTGGATTCATATTCCAAACAAAAATTCATATTCCTTTGAGGAAAGAAACCAGCTATAGAAAAAAATAAATTTTAAACTTAAAATTAAATTTTAAATTTAAATAAAATAAATGCATCCCTTTCAGTTCCAAAATAGGTTCGGGGCTTTTAAATAAAAAGTTGTACAAGATTTATGACCAGCAACAAAGTTTTTATAATAAACCAAAGCGGAAAGTAAAAAAAATTAAATTAAATTTACGAAAACATAAAATAAATCTACCATTTAAGCTCGGAAAGGTGCGAAGGCTTAGAAAATATAAATAAATTTAGCCTCAAAGTTCCACCTGGAACGAAAGATTAAATAAAATTAAATTAAATTCAGCTTTCAAGTACTGTAAAAGGTACGAAAGCAGAAAATAAATGTACCCTTCAAGGTCCGAAAGGTGCGAAGGTTTAGAGTTAAATAAATTAAACCTTCAAGTTCCGAGAGAGACGAAGGATTAAACATCTAAAGTAAGCTTTTAAGTACTGTAAAGGTACGAAGGAAAAAATTAACACGCATAGGAGAAACCACATATGAGTAAGATTTACGACCTTGTTCAGTATCCATAAATATAAAACAAAATTCAGGGAAATAAAATAAACAAAACCCAGTTATGAATTCTACTGAAATAAACAAGATGATGATAACTCAAAGAGAAGTCCAGATCGGGGTAGAAAGTGTAGATGAGGCACTGGACAACATAGAAAAGGTGCTAAAGTGGCCGCATTGGGTAACCTTTCTGCATTGGCTAGACCAGAAATTAAAAGCGAGGTACATCGAGTACAGTATAGCTGCAAGAAAAGCAAAAGAAGTGGCTTTAACGTTAGATACCTGGGAAATGAAAGAAGAAATTCATCGTAAGGAAAATGAAACAGAAGAAATGTTCACTGCTTTAGAGGATAAAGTAAATGCTATATTCTCATCGTCAATATACACTCTTAAAAATCTTTTATATACATTATAATACGCACTTACCATAACGCTTCAGGTAGCGTAGAGCATAGAGCATTAGACTTGCAATCCAGAGGTCGTGGATTCGAATCCAGTCGATGATGTATTTTCATAATAAAGATTTGATTAAATACTAATGAAAGCAAAATAATAAAAAAGCCAACACCACCACCTAGCGTGAAATGCTAAATAAGCAACCAACAACAATACAGAAATCTACATTACCGACATGACATGCATTTCAAATTTCCCGTTAAAGAATAATCTCCAAAACGTTTGTTTACACACGGCAACAATTTCACGGCAACAATGACAACAACGTGCCCCCACTCAGACTCCATCACAGAGGACCCCACGCAGCCCTGAAGCAGAGCTGTTATTATACATCTAACTTCAACGCCAAAACGTTACATAAGCGCAAACGTATAGCAGAGAGACGCTAGACGGGTTTATTAGCATAAGAAATCGACATATTATTATACATTATAATTATAATATTGATACCGTAAATGAGGTGAATAGGGACAAACCGAAAAAAAGTAATTTAAATTGGCCGCGCAAAAAAAGTTGCACATATTGCCAGTTTGGTTGGTTAAGGGTCCTGCGAAGACATAGCTAAACCATTGAAACCAAATAATCATTTCTGATTGGGTATTTGACAGAGCAAAGTGTTGATAACTTTTTCATGTTTTTTTTTATAGTGAACGAGTTCGATGTGTCACACACATTTTATAATATTTCACGGCTTATAACTGACTGAACATATTTTGATGAGTAAATATCATTTATTAAATTAAAAATAAATTCATTGTAGCCCTAGAAAATAAATTTTTTGGAAAAAATTGTACATTGTTTTAATAAGCAGAGGTGAATAGGGACAATGCTAAAATTGAATTTTAATAATTTTTTTGTAGTTTACAATGCCGAGACATAACAAAAGGGACGCATTAAAATAAATTGTTGCGTATTGAAATACACTGTATAAAAATTGGGTCCTCTGGCGTAGGACCTCAATTCACGTTATAATTAAATTGTTTAAAAACTGTCATTTATTCTATATATAACTAGCAATATAAATTCAAATATACATATATATATATATATATATATATATATACTTTAGCTTTATAATTTAATATTATTATGAATCTGCACACTATAAATGCTAATAGTTGTATATCCCTGATGTGTAAGGTAAACATTCGTCCTTCCTAGATTCACTTACAAAAATTATTAAGTATTCAAATTAAGTTCTTAACTTTTCACATTACTGTATATGTTTGAAAAATAGAAATACATACACAAGTAACAAAACGAAGAGAACGGACATTGTAGCTATTCAGCAATTGTGTTGTTTGAGGTTTGTCAATAAAAATGAGAGGAGCGTATTTGAATACTGAAGAGTTTCAAAATGTGCGGAAAAAATATTTAAATATAAATATTTTAAAATGCGTACGTGCTTAGGAAGCAAGATATACTAAACTTCATTAATCTATCAAAGGCAAAATAATTACAACAAAAAATAACAATGCTGCATAAATTTATTCTAAGAAAATTGAAATTCTGGACAATAAAGTAACGTGGGTAAAGCCTGATCCGCCTACTAAGACCTACTACGGCCTGAGTTATAATACGACCAGTACCTGTACATACATTATTAACGCTTCCCTGCAATAAGTGAGCAATGAGTCCTCAATACAGTGTATATTATAAGTTGCATATGTCAATTAATTGATAATTAATCTAACGTATTATTATAACATAGACGTACTCTATTAGGATCATATAAGGTGAGCTCTTGTAATCTCACACATAGATGCAATCTGGCAGGCGTCATAGATCGCACATCTGGAGGCGGAAATCATTTGTATAAATAACAAATCGATATCGCGGCGACAATTAGTATAGTTTATTCGCTAGTCATGTAAATAGTTAGCGCGTATTTGATATTTTTATTATATAACTCTAAACTCTTGATGGATAGAAGTTAAATTAATTATTATTTTTTAAATGTATTAAATTCATTATGTAAATTTGGAATTATAACTAAACCTTCTGTTATTATATCCACCAGAAAAATATGTTGTAATTAAGTTATTGAAGTTAATAAATTAAATTCAAATTTAAATTAAAAAATGAAGTTAATAAGTTTAATGTTTAATTTTTATTATAATTTCGTTAATGAATGTTTTTAAAAAACCATCATCGCCTACGAAATTATAATTCGTGTGAAACCTTTAAATGAAATAATACATAAATATACAGTCTTTTTCATTTTAGAATACAGCAGTTTAGCTGTATTCTAAAACGGTAGAAAATCCTCTTTACAATGATATATCAGATGTCATAGTAATTACTCAATTAATAACATAAATCGATTATTAAATAACAAATACCGCTGACAACATAGAACGTTTGAAATTCGCGCGGAATACCACAGAGTAACTTGTGTAAGTGAAAGAAGTTTAACTTAATTTTCAAGATAAATTTATAAAAATACTAAATTTGTAAATAATATATAACATTTTTAACAAAAATTTGTTATTTATATAGAAATTTTTAATTAAAAAATTAAAATCCACCTTTCACTTATAAGAACGTTTCTATGTCATTTCCGATTTGATGTGAAATAAATTTATACTTAATTCAAAGAAATTCAAGATATTAGCAATTTTTAAATAATTTCAATAAACAATGTTTCGACAAACTAAAAAAAAATTCCTGAAGGCTTTTTTTAAGGATATAAAAAATTTTTTTTTTGATCATTTTTATACTGATTTTGGGCAATTCTTAACCCTTCAAGCGCTATTAAAGGATACGAAAAATACTATTAAAGGATACGAAAAAAATTTTTGATCTTAACTAAAAAAATTTTTACTTTTTAGTTTCAAAAAATTTTATAATGATTTTTTGGGCAAAATTGTACAATTTTTTAGGTTGTAAAAATTATGATGATTAGGTGAAAAATTTTTTGAGATTTTTAGTTTCTAAATAATTTTATAACGATTTTGGGCAACATTTTAAAATTGTTAACTTTTATTTTTAAATTATTTAAATAATTTTGGGCAAATCATTTAACAAGTGTTTATTTATTTTAATTTTATAATAATGTATAGAGGATTATTACTTCTTTCGAGTGTTAAAATCTCGTCTTTGCTATTTAAAAAAAAATATATAAATTCACGATGAATTGTACTATTTCTTTACTTATATATCGTCACAGTTGAATTTTTTTAAGGATGTAAATTTTCCAAATTTTAATTAAAATTTAAATCAGATGAAGATGCAGTTTATGAAATAGAAGGATTACAT
>WYDF02295434.1:0-15947 GCA_009867245.2 Adranes taylori | reverse complement strand
AAATATATATATATATATAATTTTCAATTTGATATGTAATAATTAGTCCGTTATGAGCTTGCCTGTGGATAGTATTAAATAAATAAATTCGTATCATTCATCTTTTTTCAAATCAATCCCCGATCATTGGATTATTTAATCTTTACTTTATCGATTAAATTCATATTAATTATTTTTAATTGTAATCCTCCCAATTTGATCAAAGGTCAAAAAAAGGCTAATGTCAACTGCTTTACGAAAATGTACAAAAAATGTCAAAAGAAATGTAAAATCTTTTTATAACAACGTAAATGGTGACAAATATATGTGGTTCCAAGACTACCAAATCCATGAAAAGTTGTTCGGTCACAAAAACTTCCAAAAAAATTATTGTTGCTGTGGTTGTACTGGACTACAGGTCCGCGCCGTCGATATGTGCAAAGTCGTGCGGCGCAAGACGGCGCCTAGTCAAAAAGACGTGGGGCACTTACCTTTTTAAAAAATTCCAAACAAAAAAAATATAGTTCCCTTAAAAAACCCAATTTAACTTTTCATTATATCTATGGTTATAGCGAAATTCTAATACAATTCTTGTCTTGTCCAAATATACCTAAACTGAAGATACGTCATGCGATAAATAAGGAGTACGATTTATGACTACTTATTTGTTATACTTTAATTGTTATTACTTTATGTTTTACTTTCAAAGCGATCGACTTCATCAAAATTAGTAAATAATTTTATAATGAAAGAAAATACAATACATTAAACTAACTAAATAAAGTTAAAACAAATGACATATATTATTTTTACAATTTAATGAGAGTAGACGCGGTCGACAACTTGTCTTTTTTGTGATTGACTGTTTGTTATTGTTATTCAACATAAAAAATAAAGTAGTATTTCTTATAATAGTTATGTTTTACCTTTAACTTGAACTTTATTAGTTTTTATTTTTTCCTCGATGTCGGAAGAAAAACATAACGAAACTGTCTGGGTATCAGAATTTACTAAAGAAAAGAAAACAAGAGGAAGATTATAAAAACCATAACTTTCAAATTCTCAATTAAAACCAGAAAATATCCAAGCTAACGCTGCTAGTATTAATTATCCATCAACGTCTCAGATATTATTAGAATTATCAAAGGAAGCTATAAACCAGAAAAAGTTAGAAACTGTTTTGATTCGAGAATTACCTTCAACTTCAATCATGACCATTCGAAACCAACAACACTCTTATTAAAGATTTTGGAAGCAAATGGTTCAGAGATTCGTAATTTAGGCGGCCAAGGATTGACAGTGGTGCAAACATGAGAGGCAAACATAGCAGTGTGCAAAAAAGAATTTTGGATATTAACCTTAAAGCATTTTTTGTGCCATGTTGTAATCACAGTTTGAACCTTGCTCGCCACGAACAACAATTTATTTGGTACAAAAAAAAATCCATTGTTCATGAGGTTTTTGATGCCCTCTATGAAATAACCGAAAACAAATTTGATAACACCGCCAAAAGTCACGCCTTTTGTCAGGCACAGCTTCAGGAAAAAAATTCAAATTCTCAGAGAGAAAGGCAAGGAGTATGTTGGATATTCTAGGGATAAAGAAGGGAAAGTTATACGTGGTGTTTAAGACATCCTAACGTTATGGGACTAACATGCAAGTCAAAAGAGTGCGCTAGAATAAGAAATATACTGAAATAATAGGAACAACGAAAACATATTCACGAAATTTTTTGGCTTAACTTAAACTAGGATCCAAAAAGACAGTTTGTAATCGACCATGTAAGGCTATTCGAGAAAAAAAGGACGTACACGGCAAATACAAGTTGTTGAACCAACAAGTATGAATATTTTCTTACAGTTGTGTATGAGAACATGCGAGTCTGCAAAAATGTTTATAAACACTCTTGCTATTGGAGAATTTTCAATCCGTGAGTGGAAAAAAATCGCAGCATCGAGTTAGTGACAGTAACAACGAAAGCAGATGTGAAAGAAAAATGCCTTCTCGAATTAATAACAAATAGGAGGCAGAAAAAATTTCATTTCATTATGGTCAAGGTAATACATCTAAATTATTTTTGGAAGATATTATCCAAAATACAAAGCAACTTTTTGATCTATATTGTGAGCATTGTGACATTTGTGGCTTGGAAAAGTTATCTATAACATCGTTCATGAGAGTTTTTACAATCCATCCAATTAAAAAGGATCAATGTGACATTTGCACAGCGTACAACGTAAACAAGTTGATGAGGTTGTGTATGCAGCATACAGAAAAAGTAAGAACAGGGCAAGAAAAAAAAAGGTCAAAGATAAGGAACATGAAAATTGTGTCCTGACTATGGATTTACTAGCGATTAAAGTCTGTCCTTATGTACAGACAAGTGCCATCATCTACAAAGCAAAGTTATCTTGTCATAACTTTACAGTGGTCAACATTATCAATAAGCATACCACCTGCTACTGGTTCACTGAAATTGACACAGATATGACGTCATCAACATTAGCATTGTGCATTTTAAAATATCTCGACGCCCATTGTAAGAATGAAAAAAGTATTGTAATATGGAGTGAGGGATGGATTAAAATCGCAACAACGGTATACAAAAGCAGGTAACAATAGTCTAGAAATATTTAGTTGTTGGGCATATGCAAATGGAATGCGACAGTGTCCATTATTTGCCGACAGATTATATAAGAATAGCAAATACAGCTAGTAAAATTCCTTTTCCTTACGAGAATGTTAGAGTGACTCGTAAAGATTTTTTTAATTACAACACTTCTGAAAATCTGCGCTATAAATCAATTCGTCCCGGAAAGGTAAAATAACAATAAAAATCTACTTTAAATTATTTACAATGTTGTATTTTTTCTCTAAACATGTACTTGCTTATTATTTTTCCAGGATTCAACTATTCATGAAATTAGAGCTGTGAAGTGCACACCAGAAGGAGACTTACTCTATAAGCTAGATTTTGATCAGGAATGGCAGATCCTTCCTCAAAGAAAGAAGAAAATTTCAACATACTCTTGGCCATTATTGAACGAATAAGAGTGACCCATAACTGCACAAAAATAAAAAATAGACTCATTTGCAGTCTTAAGTCTATTATCCCCGATTATGACAATTTAAAGAAATGAGCTCGCTTCATTTTATTTTTAATTAAGTATCTTCATTCGTCTAGCCCTCAAAAAATGAAGTTGAGAAATAAACTCGCTTGTTTTTATTTTTATAGATATCATTATTCTTGTAACCCAAAAAAAAAAAGGAATTTATTATCCCTCATAAATAATCACACAAATTGAAAATGAACAAAATTTGTTATAATTAAGAATTAATAATTATTTGTAGATTATAAAATCAAATCCTAACATATTTATTGAGATTGAGGGACAAGTAAAGAAGTTTTTTGTATTTCCTGAAGAGTTGAGGTATTGGGGTTACGAGGTATTAGAAGTTAATGGACGATATATCTGTGGAAGATGAGAATGATATGAACCCAATTTATTTACGATTAATAGAAATTGTTATAAAATAAATTCCTCTGATCAAATAATGCTTTAATCATTTACATATCATTCATTGCGTATTTATTTAGCATTAAATTTCGCATATTTTTATAGAATACTTAAAAACCTTATCTAGTGTTTTAGTTAATACTATATACACATGTGCACTTTGTTAGGAATAACAAACCTATAAATTGTTTTATTGTAAATTTTAATCAAAGCGACCTTTTGTTTGATTTTTTCAACAATAACTACGTCACTAAAAAAATACCTTTTTGCTATATTAGTAAATACCGTTTTGCCATATTTATTTAAGATCATTCTATTATGTGAGCAAAATGGATGTCGGCTTTTCACGAATATGTATGTAACTCATATTTCATATTCTGGTGCAGTTTCATTTTATTTGTAAGAAATTACAGTAAATTCAACACATATTAGAGTTTTTTATATTTATACCTTACATAGAACCTATAAAAATCTTGCCAAGACTTACTTTAAGGGGATATACCTAATTAAAAATTTGAAACAATCACTTCTTTGGTTTTGACATTTTCTGTAATATCAGGAGAATATTTCCTGAAAATTGAAGTTAATCCAATTGAAATTGACGGACTTCAGGTGTTTAAAGTACGTTCCGCTCGACCGTTAGAAGCAATTATAATACGGCAATTGCGTATGGAACTAAGACCGTCCCTTTCTACCTGTTTTCTAAGTTATATACTCCTGGGACCCCTAACGGCTTTTGTTAGATACATCACTGAATTTTGAAAATATAGTTAAAATACATCAACAAACTAATTTTGTTAGTAACTTTTTTTTATTTTAAATTTTATTTTTTGAAACATATAACGTCTATCAAAGTGGACGTTGGGTTGCCAAGTCAAACAAAAAAAAACTTTATATCACATCATTGGGTAATAAATTGTAAGTTGAATTAACTCAACACTAATACATTCGAGACATAAAACTAAAAAGTAGTTACTTTTATGAAACTCTCTGAAACAGTTTTAGTGAGTTATGCACAAAAATGTTTTGCATGTTCCACATAAAAACTTAGTCTTTTTGTCACATTTGTAATTTATACATCTTACTGAATTCTTCAAGTCGATAGCAATTTCTGGAAAATATTGATCCCGGTTTCATTTAGTGCCTGATGATGACTCAAGCAAGGCATATCCTTCAGGATTTGATCTAGTGCCTGTACCCAGCATTATTTCTTGGGACACGTTGGATTGACTCGACAGAACGCCAGTGGCAATCTCGATCTTAAAATAAAAAAACTGCTGTAGTTGTCGAGGGGAGGTACGGAAAAAGTTTTTATCTCTGCCATAAAAATCCATGAATTGGCCAAGTCAAAAAATGAAATCCATTTATTTGACTCTTAACAATTCATTTCTTATAACCTAGCCTGAATTCTGTACTAGCTTATCATTCTATCTACCAAGTCAATTCCTCGCATACATCCGTTGAATTTTGCAACAACGTGTGGATTTGAAGTCTTTCTTAGACCACCTTCTGTACTCATCGGCGAGATTGGTTTCTAGACCAGTAGATGCCAAAAGTCCAAATTTTAAATCATTAATTTGCCATCTTGTTTTACTATTTGTTCCGTTTTACTATTTGTTCCGCTGGTACACGAGATTCCATGATATTTCCCGTACAATAGAATTCTTGTTGATAAAGATGTTTCAAAAGCGGTAACATCGTGAAATATCTATCACAGTACACATGAGTTCCAGGAAATAGTGTCCTTACTAGGCGAACGGCAGCGGAAGGTTCAACACCTACGCTTTTAATCCGGAAAAATATTTTAATCTGGAAAAATATTTTTGCCTTGATACAATTCCAAATCTACTACAAGACCATCGAAGGCGGCAGTAAATGGTATCATTTGCTCGTCTATAGCGACAGCTTTTTCTCTAGATTTTCTCATCCTTATCTAACTCTCTCCGTAATAGGTCGAACGTTCGAACATTTGTCAGATTTTCGTTCCATCTCTGACACGCAGCGTTTCAGAGAACGCTGCCATCCACTACAACTGGTAAGTAACTTCGGATGATGAATAACCTATCCCGAGTCATGACATCTGCAATAGATGATATGCCAACCTATTAGATTGTCTCTTCGTTGATTATTAATTAGTATAACTGCATTCAATTTCATAAGAACCCTTTAATAATATAGACATACAATTATACGTATGTAAAATTCAAATAAAAGATTTTCAAGTTGGCTTGGAGAGTCGAAGGTGGTGTACTTCGCAGAGCCTTTGTCTCACAAACAAATGCAATGCTGTGAGGTGAAATCAGAGGGTACTGATGAAGGCTATCACCTATGCCAGAAAACGCACCTACCCTTACCTTCCAATTTTTAAGCCAATTTGGACTTCCTAAAAGTCCATATGCAACTTTCAAAATAATTAACTCACTTAACAAACACAAAAGCTTAATTTGGACTAAAGTCTAGAAACTTGGATCAAATTTTTTGGATCGATTAAATAAGAAATAATTTGTACATCAACAAAACAAAAAACTAAAATTATATCAGTAGAGATGCGATTAGCTCAAAATTCTGATTTTATTTAACAAAATAAGCATCTACTTCCCCATACAAGAAAACAGTCCAACACCTATTTTCGATAAATCGATCCAACACCTATTTTCGATCCCTGTAATTTTTTTCTATACCTATTTGCCACAAAAATAAATTAAATATTCATATAATTTAAAAAAAAACACCTACTTTATCGCCAATGAATCCTGGTTGACATTCGCATTTGCCGATGATATGGTGACACGCTGCACCATTATAACATTCACATGTACGATCACAATTCGGGCCCCAAGTGCCAAATGGACAACGATTCGCGCAGACAGGTCCAGTCCACCCCGGTCGACAGAAGCACGCACCGGTTTCCGGATCGCACGAGCCATCATTCTGACACTTGCATTCCGATTTACATGCGCTACCATGTTTTCCCTCAGGACATGGTTCATCGCATCTATTAAATTAATATAAATTTGTAAATCATGTAAAATAATTTTATCTTATTTATCATCTTAAATGTTGAAATTAACAAAACAAAAGCGTAGACAAAAATTTGTCATTCAGAAGTAAATCTAAAATTTTATCCTAAATCCTTAAAATCGAATTCAATTATGTAATTCCATAAATAAATAAACAGGAAATACTGCGAAATGTACGCAAGAATTAAAGAGGAGAAAGCAAGCTTCCAGGCGAGAAGCACGATAACCAGAAATGGAAATGGAAACCTTGTCATTAATCCTAGTAAAGTCGTTGAGGTTTGGGCTGTCTACTTCGAGAAACTGCCCAACGAGACCAGTGAGAGTGGCATCGCGAGGGAAACAACAGCAGCAGAGGGCGTCAAAGATGTAGATTTACCAGTAGTAGAGCCGAGTCTCGCCAAGGTCAGAGAAGTTATAAAGGGTATGAAGAATAACAAGGCACCTGGTGCCGACCTGATTCCGGCAGAACTTCTAAAATACGGTGGAAAACAATTGTAGTTACACGCACTAATCTGCAGAGTCTGGAAACAGGAGCAGATCCCAAATGATTGGAATGTTGCCCACATCTGTCATCTGCACAAGAAAGGCTCCAACCTGGATTGCGCTAACTACCGAGGTATATATATATATATCCCTTCTTAGCATTGCCTATAAGGTCTAACTAAAATTGTAGCCAATCGATTCAAACCTTTCTCAGAAAGAGCCTGAATACCAGTGCGGCTTTAGGCGGGGAGAACAACTGATCAAATTTTCACAATCAGGTGCATCCTCGAAAAATGTGCTATGAATATAACACCACCATACACCAGTTATTCATAGATGATGAGCAGGCTTATGACAGTGTGGAAATACCATACTTGTATGAAACTTTGGCCCTGCTGAGTGTGCTGGGAGCTGATCGTGCTTATCAGAATAACGCTAGCACACACAAGGTGTCAAGTTACGGTAGCTGGCAAAGTCTCCAGGGAGTTCGGTATCGCAACAGGCCTGAGACGCGATGCCCTTTCATGCATCCTCTTCTACCTCACTCTGAAGCGTATTGAAGGAAGATTGAAGTTACCCCCAGAGAACTCTTTTTAACCGATCTGTGCAGTACATGGCTTACATTGATGACATGAACCTATAAACTAGAAGAGAAAATAAACTTAGAGAGTTTTCCAACAGCTGGAGGAAGAGTCTAAAGAAGGAGGGCTTCAGGCCGGGACAGAACAAAACAAAGTACTGTCCCGAACTGTGCTGCAAACAAGGATACCACTTGCCATTGGGGATAACCAGTTTGAAAGGATACCTACTTTTAAGTATCTTGACTCCGTTATCACTGAGAACAACAACACAGTTAGAAATAAAAGAACGCATCAAAGCGGGAAACAAAGCATACTTCAGTCTACAGAAGCTTCTAACATCTCGCTTACTGTTGTGGCAAAACAAAAAAAAGGATATATAGAACTGCCATACGGCTTGTAGTAATGTATGGGATGCTGACCGCACACGATGAGAAGATTCTGAATATATGGGAGCGGAAAATCCTGAAGTGTATTGGGTCCGGTTTGCGATGTAGGCATCTGGCGTCTTGCGATCAAAAAGAACGACGAGATATATGAACTTCACGGGAATACTACGTTGGTGACTGTAGTAAAAAAAGAGCGGATTCGATGGCTGGGACATCTCCAGCAATACTAGAAGACCGAGTGGCGCGGAAGATATTGACTTAATAACCGGAAGGGCGAAGTTTAGTGGACAGGCCCAGAAAGAACTAGTTGAAAGTTGTTGAGGAAAATCTGCAAAAGATACGCGTCAGACGCTGAAGACGGCTGGCGATAGATCGAGTTGCGTGACGAGGCATTGCGGAAGAGGCTTGAGCTTTTGATGGGCTGTAACGCCATTGAGTAATGGTAATAAATAAACTTGATTCCAATAAATATATCAGTACAATTAAATTCAATAAATGAGCAAATCCGGGAAAGTATTCAATACCATCACCATAAGAATTTCTATTAAAATACTTACAATGGTCCCATCCATCCGGGATTACAATGACATTCTCCCGAACTTGTATCACAATTTCCATTTTCACAACGACATGTCTCTTCACAATTATGGCCGTAGGTACCATTCGGACATGATCGTTCACAATATTCGCCTATGAAACCTTTCGAACATTGGCATTCGCCATTAAAAGGATCGCAAGTGGAATTATTCTTACAAAGGCATTCATTTTGGCAATCGCGTCCATATAGACCTTCCGGACAAGCTAAAATTTGCATAAAAAACGAAATAATAAATATTTTGAAAAATATATTATTAATTTATAAATGTGTCTCAGCAAGAACCTGAATTTTGAATCACTCGCCATTTTCGTCAATCAATTGTAGAGTCATCCGTTCTTGGTAGTTTGTTAATTAATCAATTAGCTAAGAATATATAGATGGTACTACTTTTAAGAAAAGTGAGTTCATTATTTCGAACATTGCGTCTTTACGTATAGGAAGTTCAAATTGGCTTTAAAATGGAAGATAAGGGTAGATGCGTATTTCTGGCATATGTGATAGCCTTCGTCAGTACCCACTGCTTTCACCTCGCATCATTGCATTCGCTAATAAATACTAACGCTCCGCTCAGTGCACACCTTCGGCTGACAAGCCAATTTAAACACCTTATAAATGAATTTTTACATACGTATGATTGTATGCCTATATTATTAAAGAGATCTTATGAAAAAAATCAGTTATACTAATTAATCAACGAAGAGACAATCTAATAGGATGGTATATCATCCAAACTATTATCCAAACTATATTATGTAATTAGGGACTTAGACAATTAAAGTTCGCCTATTTTTTCAATTACCACACCTAAATCATCTCTAGTATTAGCAAACGCACTATACACGAAGATTTTAATTAAGAATTGTTCTAGCTTATAGTAGTTTTAAAACTTTATGTCTGATGGACTATAATTTTTCTATAACATATTGCTCATGTCAATAAGACTCAATTTATATATATATATATATATATATATATATATAGGTGAATGGAATACAAAACAGCAGATTTCTAGAAGGCAAGCATTAATATTTTATGTTTATGTGCTGCATAACTCATTAGTGATTCTAGTCGCGCTCGTTATTTTTGACTCACATTTTTTATAGTGACTCTAAATATAATGCAATATAGTTAGGATGTCTTCTTTCATTTAAAAAATTTTAAGAATAAAATTTTGCGAGCTATTGTATGAAAAATTTGTTAAAAACGTTCTTCTGGGAAACTGAGGGTGTGGAGTTGTTTGATATGTACATGAATTCAAAGATGGTGATGTTGCAATGTCGGAGGAACGGGAGGATCGCGCAAATGCTGATCACTGTCGTCGTAACTGCCCCGGAAGAGACGACAGCGATGTTCTTCTGGTGTGACTGCCCGATGTCGGTGGCAACGGGACGTCTCCTGGTGCTGTCGGTGTGAATGGCAAACCTGGTAAATCCACGCGTCCTCATGTTGGCTTGGCGGAGGATTCGGTGACGGCTCTGGTAAGGACGGTTCGATGCCTACCAAGTATCGAGGTGTTCTCGGACAATCCTGCTTGATTGGTCTCTCGGGTGTGCTGTCACAGCTTCCTCTGCGGGCTAAGTAAGTCTTACGCAGGGCTTTCCTTGCTGACGTCCTCCTCGCTGCTTTCTCATTGAAGTTGTAGGTATACGGAAGGGTTGTGAAATGTGGAGACGAGTGAAAGAGTCGAATTAAAGAATTAGATATTAAGAGTTCGAAAGATCTTGCCGAAATATTCAGGAGTGTAAGTTGAGTTTACATTCTTTGGTATAAATTAAATTTGAAGCGTAAATATGTGATTTTATGGTGGCGCTTACTTAGTGGCCAAACGGATTCAAGAATGCGAAATTTAACTCAGTCTGCATGAATAAATTGGATGCTCATTAGAGAACCACCAGAAACAAAACCCAAAATGCGTCTGATTAATGCTGGCTTAGGGGTGACCTTTATTTGAAAATTGGTGACTTTAGGTGTCCAGCTCGACGGCGGTAGTTCTTGACGTTGGGGTGGCATTTAGGCAGGGCCTGGATGAAGTTTCTGCAAAAATCTTTACGAAAGGAGAATTTTCTACTAGTAATAAGCGTTCTTTCATCCGTTGCAATTTTTAGAGAGTATTGTCGCATCACATCCCTGCCAAGATTCTATGATAGGAGGCTCTCCAATCAAGTTTAGCGCGCGAACAAACTAATGACCTGCGACCATCTGCCAAAACAAAGACTACCGAATCGTGAGATAGTGGCGGTGGTTTTAACATGAAAAACGTCAAAACGACGAACGCTCCTTTCAAGTACAATAGGAAAAAACAGACGAAAGTAACGCCCTCAAAGATCCTTGAACTCATGAAGAACATTCGTTGAAAACAAGATAGCATCACATTTCTGAAACCCATTAAGAGTTTTTTTTTTGTTTGAAATTGGATATCGTAAAATCTACGGGCGGGCGAAAACTTCATAGAGAAAAAAATGCCCGCGAAACCCAAATAACCATAAAGGAAAGCAAAAAGTATTTCGCCCTTAATATGTAAACAATTTTTTTGTTTACGTTCTGCATTCAAGTGAGCAAACAAAAACTCGAATACATCCGTCTAAAACAAAACACGTGCAAGGAAATCATTTATCACTCTTAATCTCTTCTGACGTTAATGCCTTTTTCTTCGTACAAAACACCAAAAAAGAACCACCGCAATGCGAGCGCTAGACATGTTCTGCTGTATTTGTTACTGCATTTCTCTCTCTCTCTCTTCTATCTATCTCTCTCTCTCTCTATGTGCACAGGAGGGAGACATGCGTTGCGTGGCCTGCAGTTGACTCTATCTCTGTCTCCTCTCTCTATGTGCAAGGGAGTGCGAACGCTGCGTGGCAAGCGGCAGTTGTTTCCATCTCTCTCTTCTACCACTCTATATGCAGAATGCAATGCTCATTCGCAAAAAAAAAACTTCTGGGCTTAGAGTTTTCGGTTGTGTTAATAAGTTAATGATTGTTTATCGATTATTTTACACCATTTATCGACTCTGTTGGAGGCTAATATGATATGCCGATAACAGTATATATAGAACATATATGGTATTACTTTTAAGAAGTATAACTATTTGTTAAGTGAGCTAATTATATTGACGTTTAGGAAGTTCAAGTTGGCTTTAAAAATGGAAAGTAAGGATAGATACGCATTTCTGACATTGGTGATAGCCTTCATCAGAACCCTCTGCGTTCACCTCGCATAATTGCAATCGTTAATATATCCTAAAGCTCCGCTCAGTGCACACCTTCGGCTGGAAAGTCAATTTGAAAATCTTTTAAATGAATTTTGATATATGTATCATTGTATGCCTATATTCGTAGAGATTTTATAAAATTAAATACAATTATAGTAATTAATCAACGAAGAGACAATCTAATAGGGTGGCATATCATCCATACTATTAGATATTATGCAATTAGGGATTTAGACAATTAACTATTATTGCAATTACCACATTTAGATCATCTCTGCATACACGATAAACACGAAGATTTTAATTAACAATTTACAGATAGCACTACTTTTAAGAAATACCATCGCGCCATAAAATGCGTGAATTTGCTCTAGGCCAGTAGTGTGGAACACAACTTACAACACTGCGTCTCCATATGATAGGCTGAGTGGTCCTTTTATACCGAATTCTTCGCGTTCACACTCTCCTTATGTATTGAAAGTAGTGGTGGGAGATCAAAAAAATTAATAATGCCTTTTCTAAGTAAATAAGAAACTTTATTAAGGCAATAAAATTGTCGAGTGGAAATAACGAAGAAAAAGTCCCGTTGAGGCCATTAGAAAGCCATTAAAAAATATTTTTATCAAAATTCGCAAGTAGAATGTACATAAGTATATAATTTTATTTTTGTCAGCGTATATGTGTGAATATGTGTTTAAAAAACTTACCACGAATAATTATTAAGACAGATGTCTATACAAAAAAAAAAACGAAATAGACGCACGTGTAGAGAAATCCATAAACCATATTGATGTATTTAGACATTAATGTCTTTTTTTCGCTTTAATATATGACCAACCATCTCGCAAACTTGCAGGTGTTTATATATTTGCAACATCCCTTTATGTAGCGCGAAGAAATCGCAAAGGAAAGCCGGCCGATAGACTTTATTCGTTTTAAGTAACTAACGTCTAGTGCTAATAAACTTAATTGTTTTATTCATTTGTCTGTTTTCCATTTGAGGTTGTTCAACCAATAACAAGTCTCATCTAAGTAAAATACGGTATCACTGCAATAATCACTTTTTCCTGTCATAATCGCAGCGTTTTTAACGATGGTTCCTCTTCACTTCGCGCGAAGCTGTTTCAAAAATCAGCACAATGTTTTGGTCGACTTTTAGTCGATTATCACGATATTCTTTTTTTAGCATTGTTTTTATCTCAGCAATAACACCATGAATTCTTTATTTGTTATGATTCTTCATACTGTGGATTCCAGTAGTGAAAAAATTTCTTTTAACCCTGCAGTAGACGGATGGTTTTAAAATTACACGAGCGAACGGGTGAGGCTTATTAGGCCCATACTTGGAATACTATAAATAAAATTCTGTGCAGTTTTCTAAATGTTTTTCGGTTTAGTGTGAACTATAGTTTGTTTATTGCAACATGTGTCAATAAATTTAAAGAAAACCAAAGATTAGAGATTTTGTTTGTTTAATATTCATCAACACATAAAATATTACCATAGGCAGGGTGTTTCTGGTTTCGATCTATGAAGTAATCATCCTATCGACAACATGTGCACCGCTTTTGGTAACATTATAAATACTCACCACATCTGGTGTAGTCATTTCATCAATAATTTGATCAATACCTTTGGCATTATGCATTGACGAAACTAATAAAACATGTTGACTTGAAACAGACATCATATCTTTATTAAAGGAAAACACCGGCGAATTTACTAGCCTATTTTTTATCAGCGTTATCCTCTTGGCCCGAATTGTTGCTACTACTGTCAGGCGGTGGTCTTGTAATAGTAGTCTTAGGATTTCGTATCCCGTAAACCAACGTTTTATCCATCGTTACATTTCGTCCAGATCCGGATAGGTGCATATGAATCCTTTGTGTGACTGCAACTGTTGAATTGTCGGTTTTAAAAGGACCTTTCGGTTCAGATCCTGCATAGATTTCTAAATGTGAAGTGTAGAATATTCTAGTATCTACCAAGGAGAAAACCTTAAAGTCACATTTATTTGACTTATTCGGGATGTATATTTTAAATCTGCATCTCCCAAGAAATGCACGTGGCATTTCATGGAGGGTAACGTAATCCCCTACAGAATAGTGTACCTTGCACTGTTCATTAAACTGATTTATGACCGCAAGATTGTCTTGTGATTATATTTCCTCTCTTGTGTTGGGGTTATCAAATCGCAAGCATTTCAACAATAATTTTAAATTTCTATTACCCATCGCCGATGGAAATATTTCCATACTTTGCCTCTCCCAACACACATGGAAAATGGATTACAATGTTCCTTTGCCGCATTCGAACATTGAGTGGTGCAGCTTCCTCTTCTAGTCCCAGCATTCCGTGAAAGTATTTAGACCTGTCTTCTCGCAATCGCTTCTCCTCTCTCTTCTTCTATCTGAAAGTAACTCTTGCTTAGCGTCTGATTTGTGGTCACTTACTATGTTATAATCTTCGTCAGCAATAGAATCATTATCACTTTCAGATAACTCATCAGTATGATCTTCATCAAAAAGGCCTTCAATCCTTTCATCTATTGTAATCTTGATATTTATGTATATAACACACTGTACAATTTCTCTTCGATAATCCAAAGGAAATTGAAGAACACTAATAATGACTTATGAACACTTGCGAGAAACCAATTCATTAACAAAAGAAATAAATGACTGAATCACATCTATATGCAGAAATACATTTCTGATGTTAGGGGAATTATTGAACAATATTTACAAGCGAATTAAGGTAAGGGGGATTCCCAAAAAGTTTTATTTTATATTTTGCATATAATCTTACATCGAAGACAGGAAATGTACTAAATTTTGTAGTACGAAATTAAAGAAATACAATTATAAACAAATCACTCTATTGCGAATTAAATTTTCATTTTTATAAAATGATACATGATCGAATGGGTGAGGCCAATCAGGAAATTTTTTTTTCATAAAAGCTAAAACTTTCCAATAAGATATTTTTTGTCAATTTTATCAAAACTCAGGTTTTGATATTTGTGAAGGTATATAAAAGCTCAGGGCCCCAAAATTTTTCTTAAAAAAAATTGTAAAAATATTAATGTATTGCGTGGACGCATAGGCCTCACCTACATATTCAAGGTGTATTTCCTGAATTATTGAAGAGGGCGTCTGTCATTCCTCTATACAAACGTGGTAATGTCGATGACATAAATAACTACAGACCAATTAGTTTATTGTCTGCCTTAGCGAAGGTATTTGAATCATTAATGAATTCAAGGGTAGTAGATTTCTTCAATAAATTTAATTTATTTTCTAATAGTCAACATGGTTTTCGAAAAGGCTTTTCAGTTGATACTGCACTAACGTGTTTCATTGATGAGATACGTCGTGCTTTTGATAGGAAGCTATTTACTATTGGCTTGTTTGTGGACCTTTCCAAAGCTTTTGACTGTGTTAACCACGAATTATTATTGAATAAACTTCATTGTTATGGCATCAGAGGTATTGCTGCCAAATGGTTTGCATCGAAGGATAGGAGTCAAAAAGTATTATGCAAAAACAACGATAATATATTGTCTTCAGAGTACAACATAATAAATAAAGGAGTGCCTCAAGGTTCTAATTTAGAGCCCTTACTTTTTATTATTTTATTAATGATCTTCAAACATTTATTTCGTCACACTCTAATGTTACCACTATTGTAACCTATGCTGATGACCCTAACTTTCTGGTGAAAGGTAGTAGTCTACCGCTTGTGGGTAAAGAAGCCAGTATGGTCTATAAAATATTAGAATGGTCAAAAATTAACTGTCTGTATGTAAATGAAGAAAAAACATCGTACATCGTATTTTCTATAGATCGTGACTACAAACTATCACTTTAAATTAAGTTCAAATGAATGCCTAAAGAAATCGAACTCTATAAAAATGTTAGGTGTGTACTTAGATACAAATGTAAAGTGGTTTCTGCATATTGACTTTCTGTGTGGTAAACTTGGAAAAATTTGTTAGTCAATGAAGGCTCTCTCATCTTATTGTAGTACTGATATTTTAAAATATTTGTATTTGGGAAATTTTTACAGTGCTCTAACATATGGAATAATGTTCTGGGGGGGGGGAGCTTGTAAATTACAAACTGATAGAGTTTTTATTATACAGAAAAGAGCAATACGTACAATTTTTAATATA
>WYDF02295423.1:0-15951 GCA_009867245.2 Adranes taylori | reverse complement strand
TATATATATATAGGGCGCCAGGTTAGTTTATGTGGAGTTGCTCTTCGTTTCACGGTCCTCAGTGAACTCGCTGCGGACACGGGCAGCTCAGTACATAAGTAGTCCCGAAATTCGTGTTTTTGTGGTGTTTATCCACAGATAAACAGGGGAAAATCCCCAAAGAAATTTTCTAATTAAAATTTTATTAAGATTATGATTTTGTATTATATTTAAATGTAGCTAATTTTTAGGCACATAATTATCATTTTTTAATAAGTTAAACAAGAAAACTTTAAAAGTTTAAACAACTAAGATCACGTTAGAAATTTGAAATGCTTAAAATTAGCCATGTAAAAGGAAGTTTAATATGTAAAAGGAATTAATCATAATAAAAATTCAACGGAATATTATAATTATGCTAACTAACAATCTCAAGATTACATCAAAACAATATTATCTGCATTTGAATTGATATGTTACAAATTATTAAAAATATCTGTCTGTTAAATGAACCTTGCAATGTCAATCATAATTGTATTTTATATTGTTTATCTTTAAAATTATATTAATTCACGAACGCAATGGTATTGATTTATTAAAAAATGATAATAATCTGGCTAAAAATTAGTTACATTTAAACAATACAAAATCATATATTTTAATCAAATTTAAATTAGAAAACTTTTTCAAGGATTTTCGTCTGTTTGCCCTTGGATGAACATGTGAGTAGTTGAAATGTCTCAAAATGCTTATTAAATAAAACACCATTCACAGTTTACTCTACAGTTCTATTGGTTATCATCGACAATATAAATGAATCCAAAATAAATCTAAATGTCAAAACTTAATGTCGCATTAATAGCGGTTAGCAGATACACAAGAGCATTAATATCATAAACGAAGTGCAATATAAGCGGTGCATGTAGCAGTGCAATCATGTAGTGATTGATATAATAGCCAAATCAATTATGCGGAAAGTATGTATATGTGGTTTATAATGCAACATGAGGCGGGGGTTTACCAGAATAACTAGGCACAAACAAAGGAATTGATGCAGATGGTGAATATGCTATGAATACTTGGCACCACTATAAGCCGTGTAACACCGTATTGATCCTAGGTGTAGGTGATCGTACTGTTGCCGAGTGACTAAAATGAATCCCGGTGATCGCAGGTTAGAATTATATACTCTAGTGGAAGAGAAAGTAGGTTGACGGAAGGATAGAAGAAGAGACAATGCTATTCAATATACATGCAATCTATTAAGCAGTGTATGGTATATGAAATTGCTTACCAAACGCAATATCTGTTCGGCGATTGTCGCTGACTGTCGCGCTACCTGCTGCTGTCGTTGTTGGCTGCTTTCTCACTTACTTCGAGTTCGCAAATTGAGAACTAAAAAAAATTTCATTTTCTTTTGTTTTGCGTTGAAAGTAGAGAAATATTCAAAAGACGAAGGATGTCCGGTGCATCTAACAGTGTCGGATTTGACCCACTAAAATTCCACTCCCTGTTGGGGTTGTTTAAATTAGTAGATTGGAGAATTTATTAAATGCGGCTTTAGAATTTGTCATCCTCTACAGCCTGGAGCTGGTTGTGAATGGATAAATTATAAATTGTAATCGTAAACTAAAAGCTTGCAGGAAACATCTGCTACAGCATTCGCTTCACAGCCAAGGAAATCCTACAAAAATCTTGGCCATAGCATAGTCAACTGATAACGGAGTTTTGATTAATTAAGGGGTCTTTCTTGTTAGAAATAGTTACTTTACTTAAACTTGCTTCGCTACACAAGTGGGAGAATGTTAACCTGAGTGGAATCGAATAAATTTAATAAATGCATGGCTATTTATAGGCTCCACTCCGGCAGCAAGATACTCATTGAGTACTGGCCGCAGCGTTTGTCATCACACATGATTACAGTCCATATGGTCTCCACAGCTACAGAGAGCAGCAACGCATATCAATAATCGACAATGCGATACCATTCTCCACTCTTTGTTACGTTGAACGCTGCTGGTGTTTCTACATAATAAATAGCGTAGTACGATCCCTACTCCAGCAGCGACGGATGCGGGCATACGTACAATAAACAACGCACTTCAGCTAAGCGCGTTCACGTTCCTACTCTTTGCGGGCGACATCAACACACATACAGCAGACAACGCACTTATCTTATGTGCCTTGCAACGAAGATACGGATCCGCACAATAAGAGGCCCTAGTCACTTTGTTAAAATCTCCTAGAGTACGTTGTTAGATCGGACGACTTACAGACACTATATGTACGCTACACTACCGGTCTGGCCATATTATGGTCATCCTGATTGACTGCCAGTTCTAACCGCCATTAACGCTTCACATTATTAATGTGCAGTATTTTTGCTAGTGTAATTTTTTATAACTTATCAGTATAAAGTACTTATAAGTTATAAAAGAGGACACAGCGATTGTCACTGACTGCCGCGCTGCCTGCTGCTGTCATTGTTGGCTGCTTTCTCACTTACTTTGAGTTCACAAATTGAGAACTAAAAAATTTTTTTTTTTTTGCGTTTAAAGTGGAGAAATATTCAAAAGACGAAGGATGTCCGGTGCATCCAACAGTGTCGGATTTGACCCACTAAAATTCCACTCCCTGTTGGAGTTGTGTAAATTAGGAGATTGGAGAATTTATTAAATGCGGCTTTAGAATTTGTCATCTTCTTCGGCCTGGAGCTGGTTGTGAATGGATAAATTATAAATCGTAATCTTAACTAAAAGCTTGCAGGAAAGATCTGCTGCAGCATTCGCTTCACAGGCAAGGAAGTCCTACAAAAACCTTGGCCATAGCATAGTCAACTGATAAGGGTGTTTTGGTTAATAAAGGGGTCTTCCTTATTAGAAATAGTTACTTTACTTAAACTTGCTTCGCTACACAAGTGGGAGAATATTGACCTGAATGGAATCGAATAAATTTAATAAATGCATATCTATTTATAGGCTGGACTCCGGCAGCAAGGTACTCACTAAGTACTGGCCGCAGCGCTTGTCATCACACATGATTACAGTCCGTATGTTCCGCACAGCTACATGGAGCAGCAACACATATCAATAATCGACAATGCGACACGATTCCCCACTATTTGTTACGTTGGACGCTGTTGATGTTTCAACATAATAAATAGCGTAGTACGATCCCTACTTCAGCAACGACGGATGTGGGCATACGTATAATAAACAACGCACTTCAGCTAAGTCCGTTCAACACACATACAGCAGACAACGCACTTATCTTATGTGCCTTGCAACGAAGATGCGGATCCGCACAATAAGAGGCCCTAGTCACTTTGTTATAATCTCCTAGAGTACGTTGTTAGATAGGACGACTTACAGACATTATATACGCTACGTTACCAATCTGGCCATATTATGGTCCTTCTGATTGAGTGACAGTTCTAACCGCCATTAACGCTTCACATTAATAATGTGCAGTATCTTTGGTAGTGTCATTTTTTATAACTTATCCGTATAAAGTACGTCTGAGTTATAAAAGAGGGCACAGGGATAATTTTACTTGTGTTTATTATTTTTTTATTAAGATTTAGTTGAAGGTATGTATAATATATAAATGCAGTAAAGTATATGTACGGTATAGTTTATTGGTAAACATTCTTTCGTATAATAGGCATCTTTTGCAGGGTATCTTTTGCTATGTAGAATTGGAAATTATGGTTGGTGTTCAGCGTTCAGCCTTCAGTAGTAGATCTGAAAAGGGTTTTTTGAAGATATGATTCCCTAAAGATGTGGTTTCTAGAAAATTTTGTGTAGCTAAACTAAAAAGAGGCAATTGAACACCAACCTAGTACCTTACATTATGTGAGGTTCATTTTGAGGCAGATATGTGGGAGAAAACAAGGGTGGATTTTTTAAAGCATAACGCTCTACCAACTTTTGCTTCCATTTACAAAAGAATAACCTCGACGTAAATCACCTAAGAAGCGTTCGTCTCATGGTTTAGACAAACGATCAAGATATATCTACTCCAAATGTAACGACAATGATCGAGACAAAAATGTCAACTCCCCAATAGTTCTTCAGAAGAAATGAATTTAGAATTAGCAACTGCAAGGTACACACATGCAAATGAAGTACAATATAAGAAACTTTACGTCGGTATATTTTCAAATTAATTACGTCTTCGCAAAATATATGTTTAGGGACATGTTTTCCCAGAACTTTAAAATTTTGAAGGAGTTCTGAAATTAGTTCTCCATAGTACTTAGATTTTCTGTTGTCAAGAAATTGAGTTACGACCTTTTAAAAGAATTCCTTGCAGCTTTTTCAGTTCCACTCAAATTTTCTTCAAAGTCATGGGTCTTCATAAGCTCCCTTATTTGTAGCCCTACAAATATACCCTCTTTTATTTTAACTTTACTGATCCTACGAAATTTGTTCTTTAAGTATAGGAAACTGAGTTTAGAGTATTCTACAAACAACCTTTATTCCTTAGGATCCAGACCCAATTCATTCAGTAATGTAGCAATATTAGTAAGATACCATATGTTGGCTTCTGCGGTGGTCTTGTGCTCGTCACTATAAGAAGAAATTGTAGTTCACTTCTCAAGGTGATTCAACCCTTTATGCTGGACGCGAACAATTTTGCTTGAATCTTTGACAAGTTTTGATCACGTCTATGTGATCTACGACTGTCTATTCTATGTGGTTCTGTAGACGTTCCATCAAAATATGGGTCTATATTGATGCCCTTTTCTCGACTTTATTGTAAATCTTCATCGCCAGAGTTTTCTGAAATTAAACTCCAATTTTCAGGTGGCGCTGGGATTGAAAGCTCGTCGCTGTGAGGAACAGGCCTAGTAGCTGAAGGGAGGATGGGATATTTAATGGTCTTCTTGGTCTTGTTTGTTATTCCAACAATTTTTGTATTGCAGACGTAGCAATCCGTTAAGCCAACCACTAAGAATGTTATATAAGACGCACAGCAAATACGGGAAGCCCAAGATTTGTCCTGATCACTGATTTGACACTTAAAATAAAATTCATATAGCTTTTTATCAAGGGAATAATATTTTTTGTTTGGGACACATAACAAATAATTTAATTTATGAAAAATAAACTCTTGAACGCAAAGCAGACTCGTAGTTAACTATAAATTAATCTAAACACCTTTCTAACTCGACACGCAAGTCTAAACTAAACGCAAGGAACTAACATATACGACGCGCCGAGATTATCAAATTCGCTAGACTTGTTTTGATAGGTCTGGTTGTATTTGATATCTTTATTGGAATCTATATTATCATACATTGTAGGCAACCCAATTCTTTTAATAAAACCGCAAGCAAATAGAGTTACATCAAACAACACACTTTGCTATTTGTAAAATATATATTTTTTTTAATGCACAGAAAATTACAAAAAAAACTGAGCCCGGTTGGCAACTTTTGTGGTTATATTCGGCTTTAGTGTAGCAAAATACATAAGAAATAGCTTCAGTTATCCATTTAACAAAATTACTGTCAACCAGTATAATTATATTTTCACAATATAACACCCTATATATTATATTATAATAGTTGTTTAAGCAGGTAATCATCGAAAATTGCTAATCATATATGAGAGGCCACAAAGGTAGAAAAATTTCCGATGAACATTTTGGGTGGATGGCAATTTCTGCTATTAAGGTATATTAAGCTTCATCAGCACCCACCTTTTTACAGAACACCATTGTATTTGTATAAGTGAATATACATAAACTCCGTATATTGTTATATACTTGTGTATTGTTATATACTTGTATATTGTTATATACCCGTATATTGTTATATACCCTGTATATTGTTATATACTTTAATAGACTTACAACAATATTTAAATGATTAAACATTAAAACATACGAACCTGCGTATTTTTGATGTTACATATGTAAGACTTCAAGCATATTGTCACGTTTCACTTGGGAAGGTAATAATCCCGTGTATTGGGCGTACACAGCGAATTGGGCGTTTGTAGCTGCAATATTTTGAGTACAAATTCCTAGAATTCTGCTGATTCTCCAAAAATTTGGCCGTTCTAACTTTGATCTAGATTACTAGCAATGATTTATAACCAAGCAGAATATTTCGGTACTGCCTCTAATTAGTACCTGCCTCTTTGTTACAATACGGTGTGTTATAATTAACATTTATTAATTATTTTTCGCGCATGCGAACTGTGTCTTTCTTCATCATTTGGAAGTTTTTGTTCTGTGCAACTTATCCTTTGCCCGTCAGAACAAAATATGATTCTTCCGTCGCTAATTATATTTGTTTGTTTACTTTTATCCATCGTCTATAATTATTAATATGTAGATATCATTTCCTAATAATGAATTTATACTTTTTATATTACTTTATATATCAAAATACATGTTATAATGTTTAACAGTTGCTTAACTTTTCACTACGTGACAATATATCTATCTACTGTTCATGGCTCACTGATTTGTATTAATAACCAAAACATATAAATCTAGATATCAGATAAACTAATTTCCTAATGTTCATCATAGAACAATGTATCTTATTATGAAAACATTCAATTGTTTATAGAAGCATGGAACTACCTCAAAACCTTTAAAAGCTGCCCGCTTAGATTCTGAGGAGCAAGCGAAAATTGCAAAATCTGGCTTGGAAATGAAATTGGCTACAAGTGAAATGGACGCAGAAACAGAAAAATGGCAAGAAAATAATAATACGCAAATGGAAGTAAGTATTTTAAAATTTACTCCAATAATGATTAGGTGCATATTCAAAGTACATACGTGTATTATTTCAAATCCAATCACCAAGTTTAATATATATTAATTACGATAATTTCCAAAACTTTTCATGTCAGTGTTTTATTTTTAAAGAATGATTTATTTTATTTTATACTAGTTTTCTTATGGAGGAGGCCGCGAGGATGTTAATACTTTTTTTGACCATCCGAAGCAATTTTAACTAAAAATTTGCATATTAGATGTGCGATAGTTTAATTTCTATCCAAACTGTTGTATTTTTAAGAAAAGTGCATTGTAAAATTTTGTTTAAACTATAAGCTGCATTCCAAATAAATGTTCGGAATCTTCAAAATGTGGGCCTACCTGATTTAACGGATTTTCTATTGACACTTGGGCACAAAAGTTTGGAAACTCCTATTTTAGAATTAGTCCTATTGCAACATTTTTAACGAACGCAGCGATGCCACGTTTAAAATAAAAAAAAAGCTTTTCACACTACTAATAAAACTGTAAACATGTAGTAATATTCACAGTTCTTTCGCATTCATTTGACTTTTTGCTGAATTGATATTTTCGCATATTTATGGTTTGCTCCTTTTTATATAAACATTTGTTTTGTTTTCAATAAAATTGTGAACGATTTCCTTCAACGAAACACTGTATCATTTCTTTGCAACGAAAACATAATGTATTTTGGAAGTAGCTTTTTTCCAATTTATCTCTTACTAAATATTCTCATACCCTTTTAATTTTTTAAAGATATTTACTTGGACTGTAACGATAGAAGTATTAATTAAAGAGACTTTTTATAAAATGTCTTAAAAATTGCCCTTAACAGTTTGTTTGTGATCTTTATTGAAATGTAATATCAAACAATTAGCACCACTATCTATAGTGAAATATACTAGACTGTATCCAATTAATTGTTAGTAAAGTACTTACCCTGATCTTTTCTTCTGCTATGCACTTACCGGTACTAAATTATAGATAGGATACATAGGAGCGAACGTAAGGAGAAAGGATGCTTGCCGTTTTGTTTCCAGTTTGTACAATGTCGAAATAGAGAAGCAGTAGCACTTCATTTCTATTCTAATTACGAGATGATTTCTATGAGAATGCACTATTTATGAGATATGTTTGTTGCTAAGAACTATGAAACGAAAGCCAAGTGCTACCAAATGCGCGCATGTCTATATGGAATCATGGTCGACAATCTACTGTTTACGAAATGTAAATAAACTAACCCCCCCTTGCGGACGAAAATTGCAATTTCTGATTTTTGCGACTTGTCGCTAGTAACAAAAATAAACTAAACTACAACAACAAAGTGAGAGAACGAAACACACTTTAAATTAAATTGAAATATGGACAAACAAGTTTTAAAAAAAGTTATACGAGGTATGATTAATTAATACGCGGAGTTATCCCAAGAAATTCATGTTCTGAATAAGCAGCTTCATCTCTAATGCTTACTGAAATTTTGGTCAAAATTATATTAAGACTTCATAATTAAATTTTATATTTTAATCTTGAATAAAGTGTTCCTATCGAACAATGGAATTAGAAATAAATAATTTGGATTTATTATATTTCATATAAAATTCTTATCGATGTGTTTTAGGAAAATAACGATATTGTGAAAAGGGCAAAAAACATGTCTTCTATGGCGTTCTCAATGTATCAGTTTACGAAAGGCGAAGGTGATTTGAAGACTACGCAAGATCTTTTCACGCAAGCTGAATATTTTGCGGAAGAAGCTAATAGACTTTATAAAGTGATTAGGCAATTTAGTTATCAGGTAGCTATAAATATGTTTTAGTTTCTCTTTGTATTTTAATTTTTTTTAATGAAATGAAGAAAAATATATTATTCTGTACAAATTGTGTTATTGCAAAAAATTGATTAAGTGAAGCGTTACTTTTTGGTAATCCATAATTAGATCAGTTGAGAGGAAAAATGTTTTCTACCTTATTTACCACTTGTATAAATGAGAAATAACTTACACAACATGACCCAACATGAAATTTCAAAACCTATTTTCCATTTTGAACGTTCAAATATAGTTAGGATACGTATCCTAACGGTTTTTGAAAGCTTCAACAGCTTTTTTGGGGTGATGATAATCGCTGTCCACGCATTTTTATTGCATGGAACACCAAGAAGCCACTAGACGACAAGTCACTAGATAATTAATCACTGACCACTGAGGTTGTTGTTTCCTTTCAAATATTCAATTGTTAGAGATATTGTGAGAGCTATATAAAGCATCAGCTGGACAGCAACGCCTCTAGAAATGTGTTGGGGCCCTTTAAATTGGTTGTAACTATTTTATCTCTTTCAAATTTCAATTCTCTTTCTGGAGTTTCGCTTATGTTATTATGTATCCACAGTGGGCAAAGAGGCAAAGAGGCGTTGTTTATTTATTTATACATATCAACGGGTAACTCCATTACAAAGTAAACTAGATGATATTATAATTGAATGCAATAACGGCACTGTACACATCATACCCAATTCTCGCCGATTGAGTCCAGCCAGTCAGGAAGCTGCCGGACTAATTCGTTAGTTTTTGAGTGAATCCAATGTTTTCCAACTTATGCAATAATAGTGCATGATTAATCTGGTAAAACGCCTTGAAATGTCCGTATATATTAAATCAACATACATCGATTTCTCCAACTCTGTAGTTAGAAATTGCTTATATACTAGAAGATTGGTAGTAGCAGACCGCCCATTAATAAACACATGTTGCTCAGGATGATCATTTTCTTGTAATTCCCAGCTAAGTTTTAAACCATTATTTTATACAGCATTTTAGGAATCGTCGATTGTGTTGCTATACTTCTATAGTTTCTAACATTATCTTTGTCGCCACTTTTATATATGGGTGTAATTTAGCTATATTTCCATACAGCAGGAAAATTTTGATCTTGTAAGGTAGCATTGAATAAGTGAGAAATTGGTTGCACATTTTTTAAGTGAGAGATTGTGAGAGATTGGAATCATTGCATATTTTTTTAATAGAGCTGATATTCCATCGCAATTTTTATCAGGACCAATATTGGGTGTATTCTTAAATTAATTAATTCTTCCGAAAGTAGGATTTCATTAATGCAAGTTATATCAATATCGTATCCAAGTAGTTCATCTGAGGTAGGTAATATAATTTCCTATTGCTATATACTGTAGAAAGATATTTACTAAATAATTGAGCAATGTCACGTCCGTTGTTGGCAGTTTGTGTATCCAAGAACATCTTACTTGGAATCCCCAATGTTTTTCTCTTGTTATTTATGAATCTCCAAAAATATTTAGGGTTTGCATTTATAGAATTATTCACTTTCTTTATATAGTTACTATAACATGTTACCGTTAAATTCTTACTTTGCGAGCGAAGGTTTGAAAATGTAATATAGGTTTGAAAATGTAATGTAACACTTGTTTGCTACTAAATTTTATGGGCTTTCTATTTACAAATTTCGAGTGATATTAATTCCTTATTGAACCATATTGGGAAATTTGATGCCTTAATTTTCCTTTTGGAACGTAGAGTTCATTTGCGGCAAAAATACTATTATAAAAACATTCTGTTGCCCATTCGACATCGTTACTAGTATACATTGAGTCCCAGTTTATGTATGATTAGAAACTATATATATTTATGAAGTCTGCATCTCTCCAGATAAACTGAATCCTGAATCTCACTAACAGTTAATTTGCTCGTTTGAGCTGATACAGAATCAATTCGTTAACCATTAACAAATAGGCTAAATGGTGCTTTGATATGGGGAGTCATAATTCCTCGGCCTTCTTACAAATAATTGATTCAATATTACTAAACACTAAGTCCAAGAACACTTTACGGTTATTTGGAGTATTATTTTATTGGAAAAAGTTCAGGTAGGATAGAACTTCTGCTAAAGTTACTGCCGAGGATGCAGGTGGACATTAAACCGATACCTTCAAAGAGTCGTTACCCCATCTTGCTTCTGGTAAATTAAAGTCACTATAGTTATTATATATAGTCATCTACCAAAGATTTCCTATTATATATATATTTGCTGCACGCACTCACAATGTTGTTTATATATGGTATCTTCTGATGCTGGCGGGATATAGGCACAACCGATTATTGTCTTCCATTTGTTATGTTGAACAGCAATAAATATTTGTTCAGCAATAAAACTTTGTTGGTTGAACATGTAATTACTATTACTTGAAGATAATTTTTGGTTTTTCGCTATTTGGTATTTCTCTGCTGCAGTGGGTCTGATAATGATATAAAATTAAAACGTCTCATTACTTTTGTTAAATAAACTAGTTTAGATGATATTTGCTTTACAATATTTTTTTCGTTACAAACTATTTTAAAATCTAATTATATAAGCAACATTTTCAAAATATACGTAAATCTCGTATCAAATTTTCTATTTCTAAAGCATTTGAGTTCTACATAAAATAGTTCATTTTGTAGAAAAATGTAAAATGTGATAAGAAAACTCATCTTTAAACCGATATTCCATATTTTAAAAGATTCGTTTTTAGTTAACTATTATAAAAATGTAAAATATTTTTAGGTTCCTGGCGGCAGTAATAAAAAAGAGCTTCTCGAACATTTAGATAAAGTGCCCACATTTGTCCAACGATTGCAGTTTAGCGTAAAAGATCATACCGTTGGTAAAGCTGCGACTTTTACAAAAGTCGATAATGTCATTCAAGAGACAAAAAATTTAATGAATGTTATATCAAAAGTAGTTACTACATGTTTCGAGTGCGCAACAAAGGTGTGTTATTTTAAATATTTTTTCTAGGATACTTGAAATAATATATTTGTATTGTATAGTATTTATTTCATAAGCAAAGACACTATTTTTCTTGAGCTTAAAATTTATGTTAAAATTTTATTTATATTCTTTTTATTATAAGTATAATCTATCATTACCCCAAAGAGTGATTCTGCATTGTCCGCCAGTTGAAGAATTCAAGTTACCATTTCAATTGAGTCCACAAGCGCTTAAAAGAATAACAACTGGTTCAGATTTTGCTACATTCCCACGGAAACGATGAAATTACGTATGCGTTATTTAAAATTTAGAGTTTTGCTATTACTAATATTTTAACGCAATTGAATGTTTATACTAAATAATTTGATATTTTTAGTAATTTTAATAGTAAGCGTTTTAAATATTAATATATTATTTTTAAACGAACGTTCCGAATAAAGACTATTTTAGTACTGTATAGTACGTAATTTGGGTTTTAGTTTTGTTTAACATCTTGTACAATTTAAATATGGAACTTAGTCACTCTAGAATTACCATAATTTTTTTTGTAAAGAGGGTTGTCTTATATGCCGTTGAATAAACTGGCTGACTAGTTTAAAACGATTACATAATATTTTGTTTCCCGCGATTTGATCCCTATTAATTTGTTCCTCGAACGTGAACGAAAGAAGTTGATTTCTTATGCCCAAATTAATACCCAATACAATTGATTCCATAGAAATTGAACACGTTTTTTTGGACAAATGTTGTTGTAAAATAACATTTTTTTCTGTTCCGTATTGACTCGGTTTAGGGGCTAGTTAAATACAAAATGGTACAGAGTTAATTGTTAAAAATGGTAAAAGAAGTTTGGTGAATCGTCAAGAAGGAGGTTATCTATATTGGATACAATTGTGAGGGGTATAATGTTGTGTGGAGCAGAGGTTTGGATAGTTAAAGAAATAGAAATCATAGAACAGGTATGAATAGGGTATATGAAAAGAATGCTAGGTGTTGAAAAGTTGACGCCTGGACAAATCGTGCCACTAGAATTGAATAATTGCAACTGTTGGATTAGACGTCTCAAAAAGATGATAAAGTTTCAAATAAAGGTGTTACAGGGTAGAAGATCAATTTTTCAAGGCGGTTATGTTTGTAGAAGAGAAATATAGAATTGGAATAAAAGAAATATTTAATGAATCAATTGATATTTACCTGTCATGAGAAGTAATAACAATTTGTAAAGACATAAAAAATAAATCACTACCTACCTAGAAGTAAAGTAACATAAAAGCAGAGTAACAATATTACAAAGCAATGAAAATAATACAAAAAGAAATCATATGCAATTTAATTTTGTTATCATAGACATATAATTCGTCGATGGAATATGGAGCACAGTCTATCAATAATGCTTTTAATTTGCTTGTCGTACATGATTTTAAATAATTTGGCACAATGTTGTATAATTTACAACCAGTATAGAAAACACTTTTTTTCAAATGAACTTAAATTATGTTGAGGAAACAAAAACAATTCTTTGTGCCTATGGGGAAAATAAATTTATACATTACTAAAATTGACAATCAAACAATGATTTATGGAACCTTGCCTGATTAAAACCAAGATGCAATCTTAATAAAGCAAGTATGGTCCAAGAATTTATAAAATATAATCATAATAAAACACCATTGTCTTTAAAATCCTCTATTAACAACAAAATAATTTTGTTGTACATGCAACAAAATTATTGTGGTTTACGAACTTTGCTGAATAATAAAACAAGTTCTGCTTAAAATTTATTATGTCTACAAAAATGTCAATACGAACACAAGATAATTTTTTTCTGATTCGAACATAAATGGAACAACGACCCAGCAACATTTAATTAATAATAATAAGAGAGTAATTAATAAGGGATTGGTTGACTGACAATATACCAAAATATAGGTTCTGATTTATTGGATTTGCTTAAATATTTATTTTCCAACGATAAACTTTAGCATCAACTTGAAAGTAAAATAAAAACTAATAAGCAACATCTAAATGATGGGGAATAGATTGTTAGCTTGTCATTAAATGAAAATGATTATACATTGAAAAAAATTATTTACTCAGAATAAAATCAAAAGAACGTGGTTCAATTTTTTAATGAAAGATTTATAATAAAATAAACGCTTATTTACATCTGAACATCTTCCATATTTTCACAACACAAAAAAATAATACAGGAAAATACGCGTAACTTTAAAATACTAGAAACAAATTGGTCAAGAGCGGTAAAGCATCTGGTTCCCTTTTCCACAGAGTTTCCGTTTACATATTTTCAGGTCATCTAATCACGTCATGTTTCGTAGCAAGTTCGGCAGAAGTATGATACATCTCACTTCTACTTATTAGAAATCCTTTACCTAATTTATTTATTCTTCTTATCTTTTTCTAACAACTTGAACGAAAAACGCCTATCCTCAACCTTCGCGGGTTTACGACAGGTGTCGTTCTCATTCGCGTAAAAAGACTATTTTCTCCTACCTTCGTTTCTTGTTTTCTTTTGCGTCGCGGCTAGTTTACGTTTCATTTACAACATAACATCTGCGCCTGACTCATTACCCGTATGTCCATTTTACAGAGTGAATGAATCTCTATATTTAATTTTGAAATTAATTAATTTTGTTTATTTAATGAACTTATAATGATAGATTGCTACATTATTTTATGAAATTTATTGATTTGAATAATTTCCTATCATTTAGACATTATTCTTTTCGATCATCTAAAATATTTAAAATCTCTACAGTAGAACCCAAAGGATTGAATACGTCTAACATTTTTGTTGTTACAATATGTGGAAACCATTTTACAGTTGCATCCAAGAGAAGAGAAGAGTTTGAAAAGTTGGATGGTCGGAAACAGTATTGTTGAAGGAGGTAGGAGAGGATTAGTTAAATGAGAAGTATGTTGTATGCAGAATTAAAGATGTATAGATACAAGAAAGGGAAATAAAATTAAGTGAGCTTAGATATAATACCAGATATGTACACAGAAAGAATAAAGATTTGGCTGATTATTTGGTTTAGATATGGAAACAAAAAAGAGAGGGAGGGAGTGAATACGTAGGAAAAATGGGATCACTGGGCAGCAGAACGCGTGGGTGTGGTACAATAACAAATGCAAATTGTTGAAAATTTTAGTCATTAGTTTATAGGTAAATGAGAAATACTATGACAGAATGTTTAATGGCTGTGATAATGAGGATATGGAGGAAGTGATAACAAAACATATACGTGTCAGGTATCTGATAGTCGTTGTATGTGATACTCGTTCTATATGTATAGATTTAATTTATGTTTATAATTTGTTGTATTGTAATGATCCAACAATAGTTCTTATAAATATTTAAAACTTTTCAATAACATTACTGCTCTATATTCTGTACTTGCTGTACAGAATTAAGACATTCTGTACTTTTTTGTGCACATCTTTAATATTTACAAGACATGATGTATTAGCTACAGAAAAGAAAAGCAAACGAATGAAAGCTGGAATTTCTATTATATCAGTTTCACGATGATTCCATTGTGTTCAGAGCATATTATTGTTTCGGTTGATTTCTTTAGTCATATTAATCAACGTTTCTCATACGTTATGATCTTCTTGATCTTGGTATAAATGATACAATATTTTTTGTAGTCGTCATCTTCAATTTTTGGACCGTTGGGTAGTTTACCTGTAATCGTTTTTCCTTTTAACCATTCTTGATCGACTGGTAGATATCGGATCATCTGGTTCCTTATTTTGTCATCGCGTTTTTCACTCGCCGAACGTTCCTGTTCTTGTTCTGGATTTGTAACTACATCACTTTCTCTCAAAACGTGCTGCCCCAAAATATATCCTTGAATTAGGCTTCTAGATTTTCTTTTCTCATAGAACGTCGACTTTCTCGAGTATTGCTGGCTCTAGCCATAATTTTTTTAAATTTCACATAATATACAAATAAAATTCCGAAATGAATTATTAAAAGTCTACAGTTTAAAAAAAAACTAACAAATTCCTGAAGCGCTTTATATACATCACTAAAGAACTCTGGAAACAGTTTGAACCTGCACATATTTTATTTGCTCGCGAGTCGACTAGTAACTGAAATATTTTGTGAACCGCCGTTGACTAAGGATGTGGTAATCTCGTTTTAGGAGAATATATGATTTTATACATTAAGGTTTAGAAATAAATTATTGAACAACCATTTTCACTTATAAAATAAATAACACTAATATATATTTTATATAAAAATTTTACATGTTACTTTTGATAATCTAACTCTAAGGTTTAGAGACTAGTGATGATTAAGATAGTGAGCAGATAATGATAAATATAAAATAATATCTAATGTATAAAATTGTTGTAGACAGGTGACCAAAAATTGTATAATAAATGAAACTAACTTTTCATTACT
>WYDF02295412.1:0-15952 GCA_009867245.2 Adranes taylori | reverse complement strand
AAATGTTTATTTATTTAGTTAGGTACAAATACATACATTTAATAATAGAGCAGGGGTTCTTAAACGTATGTACTTCGCGGACCTTGAACAACATTTTTTGTGGGCCCCATCCGGACCCGTTATTTAAATATAACCGTAACGTTAGGAGATCTAAAAATGTCAAAATTGTTTCGTGGACCCCCTGTAATAGAGAGGCGATCCCCCAGCAGCCCGTGAAGCTTAAGACCTAATGCAGCAGAGAATAGAACATTGTTGTCGGTATAATGGACGTAGCCTCGCAGAACCGATAAGTGATTAAAATAACGATTTAAACAAATAATCAACAGCTAATTAATTCAAAAACAACCAACCAAATAAATCAAGTATTCATTTTATTTTATAACATTTTATTTAAATAAGTCAGGCAATGGAATTATCTACGATACATGGACACACGTTTTTTATAGATGGAGTCAGAGAAATGTGTGTAGAGATAGCTGCCCACCGAGGTCATCAAGCAAACAACGTTCGTTTTCGTGGTGCATGAAAAAGGGGAGGAGCAGCGAGTCCAGAGCCGCCCGCATCGGGAGGAAAGAGCACTGCCGACTGATGTCGCTAACATGGAGCGCCGTCTTCGCGCGAGTTAGAGAGAGAACCTGAAGAAAAAAGAAAGAGGGTGAAGAACAGCGCGCATTCGACTTTCTTTTGCTGTTTACACTCATGAAGCACTCATGACGTTGTTGTTTTCGTTTGTTTCTTCGAGATCTCGTCAAGGCAGAATATGTTCGGACTCTTTTATAGCATCTACTTTTCGTGTCCTATGTTTTATTATACGCTTTGCGTTTTCGAATTCGAGCAACGGAATCCACAAGTTTTTTATATACCTAGATGAGAATTCTTTTCGAAATGCCAAACAAGATCGTCAGCCAAACTGAGGAATCAAGGGAGCAACACGCCCCTCCGTGCATGCAGTGGAGGTGTGTGGGAGTTTGAATCTAAACGCACAAAACTAACATCGTTTCGTATTTTCATGCGTTAGAGAGAGGCAGCGGAGTAAGTGAGATGGAAAGTAATAACATCATATTTCATACTGACATTCTTTTTGCTATGGCTATTGTCCTAGGCTAGGATGTCTTTCATGCTTTTTTTGTGCGACTGCACCGAGAACAAAAAATGCTCCTTATATTTTTGTGCATGACCATCGAATGTAGAATATGAACAAAAATTGGTACGAAACAAGCGAGCGGAATATGTTTCGTGCTCTTTTATTACTCGTGCTTTTGGCGCATGAATTTTTTAACATAGATTTTCTGCCGATTTCAATTCGAACAAAACAACCTCTTAGTAAGGACTTTGAACCCGCGTTCAGACCTCCCTTTAATGGGTTTATTGGCTTATCGTAACCTCGTCAGCACGAGAGTACGATAACATGGTATTTCGACAAACAACTTTGATGAGTTTTATTTTTTGACCTTTATTTATATGGAACATACACCGTCTTGAATGCTTTCCGCGTAAAAACTTGCCGCCACTATCGGGCGGTTGGCTAGTCAGTGTTCTGGAAGGGGAAACGCAGCTCGTCGCTCGTTTGCACGTTAAAGCTGATTGGAGAGCAACCCATTGTAGAAGCATAGAAACATGATGTCGTGGCAGGAATGCTAAACGAAATTATTCCTTAAAATTCGCAACGGGCAAAAAGTCATCGCTTATTCGAGGAATATTTTCCGTTCTCTAAGATTTTAGCAGTAATTTCGACTAACTATTGCCCAATTGCTGCCGTCAGCATCAAAAGCTACCGCCATCAAGCTGGACGCCAAAAATCTCTAATTTCATATAAAAAGCCATATCAAAGCCTATTTCAAGAAGACGCATTTCTGTTTCTGTTAGATCGTGAGTGAGTAATAGTCGAACAGTTCTATCAGTAATAACACTCTAGTAGGATATCGACTTATTCTCGTAGAGTGAGCAATAATCGCACTCCTGAATCAGGTTGAACGCTAAGTAAGAGCCAACAATTAAAATCACTAAAGTATAATTTAATGATTTATGATTTGATTTAATAATTTATGATGCGATATAATTTAATTGCCGCGGATTTACTACAACCAGCGATATAACCTGATTGCCGCGTGCTGTAACACCATCTAATGGCGAGTTACAATAAAGTGGGTAGCATAAAAATATACTTCGTACTCAAATACCTATGTATATAAATTTTCATGGCGATCGATCGAACGGTGTAGAGCTTGATGTACTGCAGCGCCATATAGTGGCAAGTTACAACAATGCGGATAGCATAGAAACCTTCTCCCTGGAAAAATACATATATCTGAGGTGAAATTTTAGATCCATCTGTATAGAATCAAGACTACTTTTCCATACATGTGTTGTTTGACATTTAATAGCTATATAATACTAATTGAAGATTTATTGTCAAAATCAATAACAAAAACACCAGATTGTCATATTGGAATAATAATGGTTGAAGGATACAAATCCAAAAACAAAACTTGAAGAAGAAGAAGTAATTTAATAGCCATTTTAATTGTTATTTTTATTAAAACGTAGATGATGATTGAACAATATGAAAACCCTAGAAATAAAAAAAATGTCATTCATTAAAAAGAATGATTTTTTAAGAAGACAATGTCAATTTCATTTATATATGTTTTTTTACTGCCTCCTTTCAGATTAATTTTAGCCAATATTGTCGAACTAACAGATTCCAACTTTTATCATTTTATAAAAAAGAGTAACGACACATGGGTGGTGGAATTTTATTCACCGTATTGTATGTATTGCGAGAAATTTGCTCCTGAATATAAAGAGACAGCTAGTAAATTAGAAAATGTTGGAATTAGAACCGGACGCGTTGATGCTACAAGATATGAAAATTTAGCCGATGAGTACGATGTATTTGCTTTTCCTACGTTAAAATTCTTTGGGCAAGACAAAGGTAATCCACATACTTATCATGGTCCAAAAACGTCGGATGAAATTACGCATGAAGCAATGAATTTCGGTAAAGGCACACGACAACTGCAATGGTTTAATTGGGATGAAGATATTGAACCACAAACTATGCGGAAAATGAAGACATCTTCAAAATTTATAAAACATTTTTATACTGATCTAAATTGTCTAAATGTTAATTGACAAAGAAAAAAGTAGTATTAACAAAAAACACAATACTTATTCATATTAATATCTAATAATCATCAATTTAATATATTATAATTAATTGTGTATGCGAATCTATGCGTTAAAAAAATTGCGAGAGTATGCAGCCTTGTCGTACTTCTTTTATTATCCTGATGTTGGTTGCTTCTATTCCATTAGAATCACCGCACGTTGATCTGCAACTAAGCTCCTAATTAATCATATGAAACATGCCACAAGCATCTCGAGAAGTTTCACACATATGTTGGTTAACGCCCTTTGGTCTTTCTATTAGCACTTAAGCCTTCTTAGGTATCTGCGATATTCTCATCTAATTTTTCTCCATATAAGGTAGTGAAAAATATTGAGTAAAACTTTTATTAGGCTTAGTATTCGGTGCTCTTCGCATTATATTTGCATTGTCCTTCTTGGTTATTGCTACAAAGATATACACACACACACATATATATATATATATATATATATATAAATTTTCTGAAAGCTCACCGGTGCTTTATAAGTTTTATTGAGTGTTAAATGTTCATCATTTAATTAAGTAATTTAAATATTTATCCGCATAATTCATCTAGTTTTGGTGAGTTACTGTAATTTAGCTTTTTTATTGCGGTTCTGGTGATTTCTTGTCCAGTTGAGACCGTATACTACTGATGATTTCCTCATTACCCTTGAAAAGTTCTATGCACTCTTTCCATTTATTTCTATCAAATACATTAGGCGCAAATGATTCTAAATAATCCTGAACAATAATGTTGAATGGAAAACGCTTGATTGACCAACGACCGGGCACTTAATTCTCTACTGCCTATTGCGTGAAAAAATTATATCTAAATAAATATTTATTGTTCTACAGTTGGTTCAATAAGGACAACAAAATATTGTGACGGACTCGCACTCGTAACGCTGCTAATGGGAAGCCTTAGCGACTTGTCACAGAATATCTAGAATGTTTCTATCCTCCGAAAACGTAGATCTCGGGCGTAAGGTCAGTTTAACGTGATGCCGCACGTTGAACTGTTGTTTTTGTCCCTCCGGTCCTCAGCCCCCCACTGAGGCTACAGCTCGCTGCGAGTCTTATGAGATATGCAACATTCTCGTTCTTGTTGGGCAGCTGTACTTAATTATAATGTTAATGAGTGAAACAGCATTAAAGATTTAACAAAACAGTCTATTGTTCTTCTAGACAATATAAAAAGAGAAAGAAAATATTAACCCACAATCAAATACCAATATACATAAGCGGTGCATTAAAGTAACAGCGGTGCTTTTAAAGCAAAAAGTGCGGTGATAAAATAATGAAACAATAAAAATATGAGAAGCATGTACAAGCAATCAAACACAGTCGAAAAAGGGGAGGGTGTAATAGTTTATACACAACAACGGGAGGGCGGGTAAATTTCAATGTACGATATGTATAACGGGCAGGGCAGGAATACTTGGAGATCACTACCAGCTACAATAACACTCCGTATGTGTTATAGTCACCTAAATTACCAAAACTAAACCCGTGAAGGTAAGTTAGCTTTGGATGTACTCTAGCGAAACAGTAAGGAATCACTACTACTAACAGTAAGAACCCGTGAACATATCTGTCACTGTAGCCTGAGCCACTAAAGCTAATCCCGTGAGCGTTAGCCGTACTCTAGCAAAATGAATAATAAGCAAATCGCTATCAATTACATTAATACACACGTTCACGAGGTGTTATTGTATGAGCCACTACAACTAATCCCCTGAACATATGTTAGCATTAGAGGTACTCTAGCGAATGGAACACAGAAAGGAGACCACGACTAGTCACAATAACACCCTCGTGAACATAGGTCCTATCGTCACCTGAGCACACATTACTAACTCCGTGAACGTAAGTCAGTATTACATGCACCAGTGAATAGGAGATAGGTCGGCAGGATGGGAAAAGGAGAGTCACAGCTATTGAAAATACATGCAGCCTATATAGCAGAGTAAGGTACATACATTTCTCTTAGCAAAAGTGATAGAATCGCTGACGAGTGTTGCTTGCGGTTGTTGGTATGTCTGCTCGTTCGACTGTTGATTCGGCTTCTATTTGCGATAGACTGCTATGGCGCGGACCAGGAAATGCGAGAACTGACCAGGAACTAACTTTATTTGTTTAAAAATCTCGCTTTCATAGACATGAGGCTCGCTCAATTTTTACTCTGCGGTGCCGGTCTCCGTGTGATTATCCACACGACATTTTTCTTCGCAATACGGTATCTCCATTCAAGTCAGTATATTAACAGGAGTTTGCACACCACCATCTAGCAGCGCACCATATGTGTCTAAGCCACAGCCAAAACAAAAGCATTGTACCATGTATGTATGTTTCTATTCTGCTATTATCACTCCTCATACATGCATAAGAAATCATAAACAATAACACATCGATAGGCCTCAAAATTCCATTCCTTCCTATACCTAGCATACACGCAGTTTATGCGGTGGATCATACCGGTAATAGCAGCACCGAAAAATATGTTTGTTTAATACATTAATCATTTTGTTTATCTTTCAAGAGACAATACATTTTAATTGCCACCGATAATAATAATAATATCTATTTACAATACATAAATCTTTTTGAAACATGGATCAAATAAAAATAATAATTTTTATATATTTATTAAGCATAACACAAAGCTAACGCAATATATGGTATTCTTACAAGGACAGGTATTCTTTTAACACTAAATGCATTTGTATGTAATATTATAGACAGGCGGTGCATATGGTTTCCAAATGTTATTCAGTAATTGTCTGTATCCGAAATTTAAGAGACTTTTTCTTTACAATAACAGACACGGTTACAATATTGAAAAGGTATGCAACGTGTTTGTCGATGCAAATCCACTGTTATACTAATCAACTATTAAGCAAATAGATTTAATGTTGAATTCCTAGACTGAGTAAAAAATAGCATGCTCACTATAAAGATTAATCTTTGTTTTATGGAGTAGCTAGTAATCCCTTAGTCTTACAGTGAATGAAAAGTAGGATAGCAAACCCGACCATAAATTGTATTAATCAAGTCCAGATACAAAGAGATCCTACAGCTAATGTCTGAAAGAAAAGAGTACAAAACGATAGATCCCAGCAAATACAAAGGATTGAACAAAGAAGCAACGAAACAAAAGAACGATGGCTGGCGAACTAATGTAAAAGATCGAAATTCTCCAAGGGAAGCACGACCTGTTCAATATGTAGAAGAAGATACGAGAAGAAAACAAGATTGAGCTTAAAGGGGGATATTGAGAATGCCATAGAACCCAAAGGGGGATATTTTTATAGATGGGAGCTTTGTAGGGACGAGCGTCCAAATCAAAGCCCACAAGCCTCCGATCTGAATAAACCAAGTCCCTACATTTAAACGCAAAAAGTTGGAGTCATCAAATTACAAAAGAAACATAAAGCCGTGGTTCCATAGAGGATCCATGCGGGGACCCTTAAATTGATTGTAGAGAGGAATGGCACGGGACTTTCACGCTTAACAGCACTGTTTAATACCATTTATAGTGTTGGCAAAATACCTTCAGACTGGCTTACTTCCGTCTTTGTTACTTTTCCAAAGAAAATCAAATCCACAAATTGTGATGATAATAGAATGATAAGTCTAATGTCTCACGTTCTGAAAACCTTCCTGCGGATCATACACACTCGAATATATAAGAAGTGCGAGCAACAAATCTATCCAACTCATGTTGGCTTTAGAAAATGCCTTAACGTGCACACATAGAGATGCACAGATATTAATCTCGATGTATACTCCAGTTTAGTTGACTTTCGACAAGCGAATCGCATCAGAAGGTGGCAAAAATTCTAAGAGCATCAGGTATAAACGCTAGCGACCTGCACATTATTACCGACCTAAAACTGCACAAGTAAGGATTGTCCCGTCCAACCTTAGTTGTGCAGTATAGCAATAAGAAAAAATGTATGACAAGGTTGCATAACAATGTTGATTTTAAAGAGGAACAAAGTAGCATAAAAATGACTGATTCTTTTGATTTAAAATTAGCTGGTAGTCTTATAACAAGTATGCATGGAGGTCAAAAAGTTCTACGAACGATGATCGTTTCTATTTTATTGTATGACAACATGTTGAAAGACAGTAGTCGATTATTACCAAATTTTGTGTTGAAATGTAGATTGCCGGAAAATGTTAAGCTGAAGATGAAAGAAGCTTATGATTCTAATTTCGATTTGATAAATAATCTTAAACATATTTAGTTACCAAAAGAAAGTGTGTCTGCGCTGATGACGTAATTGCAAAATGTAAAACAACAGGTTTCCAGTTTGCATGAACTGGGAGGTACTATAGACACACTATTAAGTAAACTCTCTGCATCACAATCAGATAATGGGAAAACACAACAACTCTTGTATAAACTGAATGAGTTTGTCACTATAAACTCGTTCATCTCGGGGTTAAGTAGTAAAGATTTGAAATTACAGGAGTTGTCACAGGAGAAAACTTATTTCTTTAAGAATAATGCAAGGGGCACGTATAATTGTTATAAAAATTTCAAACAAAATGGGTTTGTTACAAATAGAGTTGGCATACAATACTAGTTGGCATACTAATAAAAAAGCTGAGTGGACAGGTAATCATATGGGTAATAGGAAATTGCAAGTTCTCTACTCCGTAGTGAAATTATGGGAATATTCCCAATTTTCTGGCAAAACTAGTACTTAACATTTTTGTATCTAGGTTTGTAAGAAATAGGAAATAATCCGGTTTCTACTACACGCTGTTACATTTTTCCTGTCCTACTCTCTAGATGCAAAAGCTGACTATTCAACCAGGAGATGAAAAATCGTACACACGCCTTCGAAATGTATCGAAATGTACCTTTACAAATCGATAGAGCTGATGAGAGCTGACAACGAATAGAAGGTGCAATACATCGAGCACATCATGCGTGGTGAAAGGTATGAGATCCACAGACTGATCATCGAAGGGAAAGTTCAGGACAAAAGATCAATAGAACGTCGCCAGAATTCATGACTTAAGGATCTGAGGAAATGGCTCGAACAAACATCGACAGGGATCTTCAGGAACGCAGTTGCTCGAGCTAGAATAGCTAATTGAAGCGCCAACCTCCGCAGAGATATGTGCTATAAAAAGAAGATACAAAGACGAATATTATAATTAATACAAAAGTGTTGTAATCAGTATCTGTAAACAATTTTTTTATTTACATGTTTATTACATAAAAATCACAATGTTTACATGAGTTTAAATTTTTTTATTAATCTGACTCTTGGAAATATGTAGAATAGTATATAGGTGATTTTTGCCTTAAAATATTTTCATCCAAAATCCTATGTACAGTCATTTTGTGTGTTTTCAAATTTCCTTTACGTTTCGTATTAAATTTGCAAAATTGTACGTCGCATTTAAAATTAGGTTCTTTACCACAATCATATTTGATATGATTATGTAGTGATGTTTTATGTTTGAAACGTTTCAAACATCGTCTGCATTGATGTATGGTATCTACAAAAAATAGTAATATCAATTATTATTAATACATTAAACAAAAACATGAGGACAAGACCAATAGTAAAATATAAACATCAATATGCATAACGTACAAAATAGAATAATCAAATATAGAGAATAACTATTTATAAACTAAAATAAATTCATCATCGATGTGTTCCAGTGATTTGGAGAATTACTTGGAAATCAAACTTTAATAATCCAACGTCAAAAAAATTCAAAACTTTTGCAAACGATGTTAAAGCAAGAATAAAAATATCCGGATAGCGAAATATTCTTATATCGAAACATAATGAAGGAGAGTTTTAATTTGAAGAAAAGAGATAGGGAACTATAGAAATTTCTAGAACAGTTCTGAGCAGCTAGGTAGCTTGTGGACTGCTTGTAAAAAGGTAGAGGATATCCTTATAAAAGCAGTTTTCGATGGGAAATATTTTACTTAAAAATAAATCAAAAACTAGTACAGTGTCCGAAATGTCTGCAGCTCAAATGTAGGTAATATTATATTAATTTTATTGTCTAGTTTGAAAATCTCAAATATATTCAGAATTTATTCTTGTCACTAATTTTATTATGCATGAACTAATTTTTATTCAAAGAGAAAGCTTATTAACTTATAACAGTTGATTTTGCTATGAACTATAATAGATTGAATGAAATTAAATAATGATAATTATTATAGAACAGTTCTGTCATGCGTAAGAAATTATTCAGCAATTCGCGTTTTTCTTTATTCTATTGTCGTATTTAATACAATAGTTTATGTTATGAAAATCCAAGGCAATAAATAACTTCTCATAATAGTCCAGCGAATTGCGAAATAAACAAACACAAATAAAGACTCGAGCTTGCTGGATTTACATCCAGTGCAGGAATATAGAACGCTTTATGAAACAACGCACTGTACAGTAAAAAAATCGATATTATTTCTGCACATGCGGTTTTCGCGTGATGCCGAATCGGTACAACATAGCAATTTTCAACTTTAACCACACGCTGTGTACGATTCTGTGTACAGAAATTAGATAAAGCTGGTTCAGATAAATCATGTAACCATATTAAATGAAGGACATATCAACAAGAGTGACAAACAAACTTGTGAAACGCAAACTTGTGATAGTGGAAGAAGATAATGATAGCAAAGTTTCGAACATGCCGTGCACTGATTGGTTGAACATTCTGAGAGCGGATTGCGTGAGAAAACAACCGACATGACGAGGTGCCTGCCTGTCTTTCCTCTACATCAAGTCCTACTGTACAGTTGGCTGTTTGAAAGTCGCATGCCGAATTTGAAAACGCCGACCAAGCCAAAAATGCCGAGTTAGAAACCGTATTTACAATAAATTTAACTGTGATGTCTTAGAAACAGCTGATTGGTAAGCAATTTTTGATAATACTACAAACGAACCATAATGTGAATTTTGCACCTATAGAATGTAGTAACTATAGACGCCATTTTGCTAAGTGTTGATTCCTAAATTTTATAGAGTAAATAAGCACGGTCACCCCCGCTATATAACCAGGGAGGATTTAGTAATTCGAATTAATTGGATAGCGTTTAACAAATGAATTTCAATATCATAAAACTGTAGATATCTGATTCGTCGTGCTTAGCTGCAAGCAGCAATTCAAGGCCGACATATAGGGCATGGTCCTATGACCAAAAACAACTAAGTAGACAGATCCGGTTGCCTAAATTGGTACAAAGATGAACAATTCACCCGTGAATACCAGAAAACGCTAGAATAGACCGCTGAATCAAATAATTCGTTATGTTTAATTAAATTTCAAATGTATAACCTACGATTTTTTTTTACTATATCAGTATATATCAAGTTTTTAATGCATTCTAGTATATAACTGTTAATCTTCTTGTCATCTGGTACACTGATTGTATTATTTTTTTTAATAAACTTTGTTTTATCAAGCTTGAGCTGATCCTTTAAACAATTGAGAACATCAATTCCATTCGGTAGATACTTTTGATGATGAATGGGTTGAATGCAAGGGTATTTTTTCGCTAATCGCTTCACAGAATTAATAACGCTGACATCGAGTAAAAATCAATTTATTCTTATACTTTTCTTTGATCGAATAAAACAGTAATTCATGCAGTAACTTGGAATCTGAAGGTTTCGCAATAACGTCTTGTGCAATGTTGGCAATCGATTGCTTCAAGAACTGCTCGATCTTCACATTCTTGATTTGCTAAAGCAAATACGCGTACAGTGTTTTCATTCACGATCGTTGCTGTATTGTTTGCAATCGTAAGTTGATTGAAAGATTGAATGGATGTTGAAAGACCAAATTTGTGTTTCATCTTTGTGTTTAATTTGTATTTGTACAGATATTGTGCTTCATTAGAGATATTTATTTCAGAGGTTGTAATAAATAAGGGATAATTATTGCTCACGGGATTTTTTATAATTTGGAGGGAGGTGTTAGGATTTTATTTGTGGATTTTAATTGTACGGATATCAGATTTATGTGGAAAGTATTTTTATACCGAGTGTTGGTTAACCAAGGCTTCGTTGTATTATGTTTGATATTAAATTTATTTGTGGGAACAAGAGATGATAATGTCTATACAGGAATTTACGTTTTCCTTAAACAGATTTTGGAATATTGATGGAAATACCGACTACTTTACGTTAGAATATTATTGTGAAAGACATATTTGAAAATTGTTCAGATTATCATACTGGGTTTCAATCTCATTGAAAATATTACTGATTAATACATAAAATAAATTTTAGAAACAAATTTGGCTGTACTTGACTGTAAGAAAATATTATTCACACGTAAATAGTTTATTGAAGTATACTTAGAGATTTTATTACTGTGCTACCACCTGAATTAAAAACAAATTTTATTTGGCTCGCTTATCTTTTGACTTAGGTACTTTCACAACTAAGATATAAAACATTTTTCTAAATAATAAATCATGTTCAGATTTTTATTGATCACTGTAATTAATTGCATATATTTTATTTAAGCTCTATTAAATTGTTTTCCACAAAACAATAATTTTAATTTTAATCATTCCTTCAGAATAAATATATTTTTTCCTTTCACTCAGTTTGGCAGAGTCATATTGGATGGATGGAGCCAGAAGTAATATCCGGGGAATAACTGGAACGGTGCCCAAAAATCCAAGACCCGCAGAGGCATATACAGCTCATCAATGCAATCATCGATAACGCTAAAAAAGCGTTCTAAACTAGTGAACTATTTCATGTTGCTTGGTAATTACTACATTTACTTAAGAATTGGTGTTAAAATTTATCTCAAGTCATATTGTGTTTTATTATTTTATGAACTATGCTGGGCCGATATAAATTCGTGCTATAAAGAATTAATTTTAAATTTTCAGAATAAATTATTCACTTATATTTTTCGATCCCTTTTAACAGTGTATAAATCAGTAAATTTGGTTAAAACACATCCTGCTATTTTATTCAAAAACAAATGAGACAATACGATAGCTAACTCGATAATTACGTCATAAAATTGTCCATATGCAGATTTTCTTAGTTATTGATAACTTTGTTAACCATAACCATAACCATATAAATTCAATACTCCTCGGCCACCATAATGACGATCTGATGGAATTATATCCACTGGGATTGGATGCGCGGTTTAATTTGTATCACTTTATAGTATGTACTTAATATACATCACATTGCGTTATAATGTTAAGTGTAAAAATAAATAAGTGATTTAATGTTGTTGAAATGTATTAAATTCTAAGCCACTTACATGGAGATGCTGTTATAGTTAGAACGGTAGGAAACTTATTAAAATTACATGAGGAACTACACAAAAATTCAAGGTTTATTAATTTGACTTAAATAATATCTATATTGTAAGATTATGCTAATTTAAATGGTAGATCATGTAAATGTAGTAAATTCTTATTTACAATCCTTAACGTTGTGTATGTTTAAGAGATGCAATTGCCACGTCTGCTTACGTTTCGACTTGTGAGGACAAATCGGACAGGCAAACATTGGATCTTTGCCGCATTCAAATTTTAAATGACTTACAAGATTTGATCTGTACTTGTAAACTTTCTTGCACTGCTCGCATTGGAAATTTCCATGTGAGGAGCTACGACCATCTCTCAATAATTCTCGTAAAACTAAAAAATTAAATAATTTTATTATTTAATTCTATTTAAACTAACAATGCAAGAATAATTTAAACTATAATCTCTACTAGATTTATGAAATCAAAAGCAACCATTCTTTAATTAGTCATTTGGCTAACAGCAGCAGGACTCTTTCTATTGCCGGTGGCAAATTTAATGTCTTACTTTTGAATATATCTATTAAACAGTCAATCCTGCAAAAGAAAGATACCCAAAAGCTTTTCCTCAAAAACCTCGTTTGCATGTGCGAAGCGCCATAAAATTATCTTCAGAATGCATAAACGTTCCTCGGATTAAACCAGTGGGCCACTGTTATTAGCTGGCAGAATAAATTGCAGACCCCAATAGCGTAGCCTTACAAGACCGTATCATTGTTGGGCAAACTTGTACCTTGAAACTCTTATCCTACTGGGATTCAATCGAATTGTTGTATGCAATGATTTTTTTGTCTTCCCGGCTAGCGTCGGTACACCTCAGCCGAGCAGTATCTAATCCCAGACGATGTTAGTGGGACAACTAGGGCTCCAATATACTTATCGATTGAGAGCGTCATACCACACAGACAGATTGAAAAGAATTTCCATATAACAAAAACAACCTCTATTACAAATTCACTTACTACCACAGTTAAAATTATAAGATCCAACGCCAAAACACAAACAGATGGAACACCGAAAACGATGGCGTAAGTTCAACGCTGTCCGATGTTTCAGCCAGCACCGTGGACAACTCACACGTGTATGAACAACATGACCGGTGGATGTGCGGTAAAACTTTAAAGGTTAAAATCCACGCTGACCAAATTGTCGTACTGAATTCCGCTAAACCACGACAGTTTCTTGCTTCAGGAGCTGCCCATCAGTAACAACACGCTGATGATAAACGGCCTCCTTCTAATTGATCATGTATAAAAACGAGCACAAAATGGCGATCTCAAAACCACGAATTTCACTATGAATTAACTTACCAATCGCAGCACTAAATCACCATACTGGTTTCGTATCAACGAAAACCAAACCCCATTCTCCACGATAATTGCAAGTTAAAAACTCATGATTCAATTAAATTGTATAAATTACTTAACCTGAACGGGATTCGGCTTCTTGATACTACAAGCGTTGAAAGGAAAAGAGCTGACCTCCTTCCCGAGATTTGTGATTTGACCACACCGATTAGCTGATTAAATAATCGTACCAACTCAACATTATCCGTTCACCCTTTAGCCGCAAAATGCAAGATTTCTGCATTTTGCGATTAAAGGATCTGGATTAAAGGATCACAAAACGTTTAAACCTAGCAATTACAATACTACCACAAACATCAAGGTGGAAAGAATCACATCAGAACAATTTCCTAATAAAATTTACCAATTTATTAGATTAATTAACAAAAATGAAAGCACTCCAATATAGTTTCCTTACTATCAGCAAAATGCCACGCACAACTACATAGTTCACACCATGTCAGGTTCTACGCGTCAGTTTTGATTCAGCGCTTAACAACAGTCAAGGTCCAAAGTCACTTACGTTAAAGCAATTTAGAGTGTTTCATTACTATTTGTTTATATTCTAATGCTCAACAAGCATTGCCATTTGATGCACCTGTTAACGAAATAGCTTGGTTTACAACGATCTACCAGCCTGAAATGAATAGCGATTTACGAGCCCTACATCTTAAAATAAAAGACATATAATAACTTAAAGTAAATTCGACTACAGAACTTATCAACAACTAATCATTTCGAATCCTTTAGCGCGTATAATTAATTGGTAGTACGGTTGAATTGAATCAATCAGTGACAGGAAGGCTAACAAATACTAATTGCTATGGCTCAACCAAATACGTGTTCTAGAAACAGTTTCGGAATAACTTTCTCAAAAACGCAGAGAGGGAACACTGTAACCTCCACAAAATAAGCAAGGTAAGCAAATCAAAAGACGAAAAATCACGATGTTCAAATTAGTGATGGGGATTCTGGTTCCACGATCGGCATGCGATGGACTGTTTCGTTCCGTAAAGATTCCGCGATAAAGTATCGTTCTCGTTCTGTTTAAAACTTAATAAGTCTATTCCTCATACTGACAAAGAAAAAACATAAAATCAAGTATTTAATCATTTTTAGGAATCAGAAGTGCGCTGTATTATATTTTATTATGTGTTATTACTTTTAATTCAAATTAGCTTTTTAAAATGAATCAAACAACTTTAGGAAAATTTCTTAAAGAAATCCATTTAAAAATTAAAAAAATCGTACCTACAGACCAATGAATTTCTATTAAAATGTTTGTGTAACTTATATTTGTTATATCAATAATAATTTTGTTTCGTGTTTTTAATTTAATTAAAAATAATATTTTACATTATAAACTAAAAAAAATACAAATTTAGAAATTAATTGCCTCTGTATAAATCACAAAGGTTTCCATTCATCAACGCTCATCTGAACGACGAGAACAATAATTACTATTATCGCAATCGCGCTTCTAAAGCATCTTTTGTTAGAAAACGATATATCATCATTGCTTTGCAATCGACGCGATAAGCTGTTCTGAACAACAATCGAAAATATTCATATGACTGTTTTTGTTTGTCGTTCTACTGGAACAATACTAGACGCATATAGAACAGTGAAGGAGAATGAATCGCGCGATTGACTGGATACCTAGAACTGCATATTTTTGGATTGAATTGTTTTCGGCGCTGACACCTCGCGTAGCACATCGAGGGCAAATGGATCAAAAGATTCGTGCTGCTTTGCGTTTACTAAATATTCTCTTGTTGCTTTCATTCGATGTAGAAAAATATGGATAGAAATCTTTTTCAATTTATTATTAAAGTACTTTTGAATAAACTATCGATTAACAGATGGCGGAAAAAACAAATTTCTAAAAAATAATTCATTGACGCGATATATGATATGTTTCAATGGGAACACGTTCTTTTCAGTTGACATCGTGGTCAATCGTGTTCCAAACATATACCGCGATAAATAAACGTTCTTTAAAGAACGACACATCACTAGTTCAAATGCTATAACCATATTCAATAAATACAACAATATTTTTCCTGCGATCTCTTTAAGATAAGAGTTATTATTAATATACAAGGTTAATATTATA
>WYDF02295401.1:0-15952 GCA_009867245.2 Adranes taylori | reverse complement strand
ATTTATTAGGTATTTAAAATTCATTTTCTATGGGAATATAAATCAGCATTATTTATGATTTCAAATTATAAATAATAATATTTATTATAATGTATTAATTAAATATTCATTTTAAATTCAATTAGATCTTTAAGCTTTAACATTGCTTTGGATTTAATAATTTATAAAGAATTTTATTTCATATGAGGAGCAGGAATCAGCTTTATTCCAACTCCAAAATTATTTTAAAGTTTATAATTAGGAATAAAAATACGAAATCAAATCTATTTTTATTTTCATCTACGATTCAACTAAAGTCATTCAAATCAAATAACAGCAATGGAAATTAAAAGTAATCTCGAATAAACTTGTAAATATCTTTCAAAGTTAAAAATAAATTGTTTAATTTCCTAGCGGGAAACTTAACTCCATAAAATAATAATTTACTTGAATATTCGACGCAGAGTGATTTTGTTTATTCCTTTAGATTTAATTTGGATTATCTTGATCAATAAACAAACATCTTATCAAATAATTTTAATCTACTTTATTCGTAAAAATCATGCTTCAACATAATTTATTCTCTAAAATGCCGACTACTAAGTACCTTGCTTATTAGACGCTTTCATACATAAAATTTTTATTTCATTTATTCTCACAAAAATATTGATGACTAAATACTAATAGGTCTCGTGCCTACTTATTTAATACCGATAATCTGATTTATTCATTACTTTATTTTGATTTTATTATTATTTTATTCAGAATTAATTCACAATTATAATCTTTTCAATGACTTATCGGGCGTAGCCTCTGGGGGCCCTTGCCAAATCTTAGTACCTTTTAAATGCATTGTCAGGTGTTTTTATTTGGTTTTGGTTTCCCCTCTAATTAGCCATAACAGTGTGCCCCTCTAATGAGTTCTACGTAAAAGTATTTTATTTTAGATTTAATTAATTAGCATAGGGGATAATCAATAACTAATAATTATTTCTACCTTTTCATCATAAAACGGATCTACGGTGAGTTCGCCAAATGACCGTCCACTTCTTTAAATCTTATTTACACCATTAAATATTTTATCGCATCTAATTATCTTGAAGTCTAAGCTTTTTATAATCTTTTTCTAAATTAGAACGTTTTTGTTTTCAGGTGAATCTGGATGGACATAGAAGTCAGTGACAAGAATACATATGATACTATAATACGATTGAGATTATATAACGTTGTGGAAATAGCACAATTCCGATGACTAAAGTGACATCTTATTAATGTAGTCAGTGAACACCGTGCGGAGGGTGCTATAGGGCACAATGTGACTAACGACTAACAAACAAGGACTAGGCTTATACGTAACAATGAAATGCAATTGTTCTAGGTGGTGGCATCCCTGCGGGTGTACGAATGCCACGGATACGTGCGAATCCGTATATTCGTGCGGATACGTAGAGGCTTTTCCTACGTGGAATTGCCCAGGTCATCCCTGTCCCTACAAGGGAGGCAACATGGTAACCTGCGCGGCCGCTGTTAAGGCTTATACGTGTTATAAGTCCCCAGAGCGTATGTTGTGGCAACGTTAAGTGGTTGAATTCGACCTCAAAGGGAAGTCCTGCTTAGAACTCTAGTTGATCAGTTTTGTCTAGTCATATAAATGTGACTAGATAAAACTATCAATGACAAATGAACAATGAAGAAACGAGCGGCTGATGTGTTCAACGAAAGCATCGCGACGTGGCTAATGAGCACAACACCCATACGAATAACGCGCGGGGTTGATTCAAAATTGTTTTGTGTTCGATTGGTCTTTAGATTGAAAGGACGATAATCGGTAAGTTTAAAATTTTTATAAAATATTGCTGATAATCGTTACTCCGATTAGGTTTCTTCTTCTGATTGCTAATATTTCATATTGTTTTATTTTGGGTGGTGATTTTATTAACAACGTAACAGACAAGAGAGAATTTTTTTAATGGGGTTCCAACGATACTTCTCTCTTCAACAAAATTAAATCACGATTGAACTTTTTGTTTTTCTAATTTGTATTTTGAGAACTACACTGTTTTAAAGAAAAATATTACTGAAACAATACTGAAAGATTAAGTATAAATAATCTAATGCTTTATCAGGACAGTCAAGCAGATATAAACAGTCCCATGAAGCCTCATTCAATGCACTACAGAAATTAGTAATATTATGATGACTAAAGATTTGTTTGGATCGACCGTTCTGATTTTTCTAACCAAATTTTAACATATTATGCCATAGTCGTCCGAAATAAAACAGCTAATAATCTTTCCAACCGGAACTTCTAGCAAGGTTTTAGACAAAAAATATTTGTATCTGTGACACGTGTGGGTATAAAAAAATGTGAGGGTGATAGGGTGTGGGTTCAAGCCCTATAAACCTATCCCTTACCTACGCCCATGATTATGAAGATCTATTACAGTGAATTTAACGGAATTATTTATTATACATAGAATTTATTTTATAGACTTTATTTAAAAGTCTAAATCCCCTAAACATCGAGTAATAAATACTTTCCGGCAAGACGTGTTTCAAAGAAAATTAAATAATATACTATAGAAATATATTACACAGATTAAAAAATAAATAAGACAAAGTTTCAACTTGGATTCTTGTGTTTTCCTAAAAAGAAAACGAAAACGAAAACTCGGATAAAGTGCATGTGAAGAAAATGAATTATGAGTGTACGTAAAGGATACGATCGAGTGAATTGCTCACGTTCGCGAGAAAAAAGGATTTTTCTTCAGCCAATAGAAAATCTTTAGGAGTTGGCTTCATGTTTGCGCTAGTTTTTTTGTTGTTGATCAGAACGCTCTACGATTGGTCGATATGGTGTTGATGTTCTTCTTACGCCTTCTTGTTAATGAAATCTTTTTCTAAAACTTCTCTTTCCTTATATGTTTAAAGTGTTTTTCTAACCGTTAAATTGCGTCTAGTTATTGCCATCTTATATTGAATTTATGTTATTAGTACTTACATATAATGTGTTATTTTAGAGCAACACTTTTTGAAATACGGCATCCTTAACAATTTTCAGTATATTCTGACATACATTAAGTCTTAAGGAAAAAAATCCATTCCCTTATCCTTATACTTGATAAATTTAACAAAACTTTTAATAATAGTTGTTTTATTGATATCGCCTCGTTCACATTTAATCACATTGTTCACGTTGAACAAAGTTTTCACTTTATTGTTTGAACTTTAAATAAACTATCGTACGACGAGCTCTCGTTTTGGAGTTTTACTCCTCGTTAGGCATGTGTGTGTTTTTAATCTTTATCTATCGATCAGACATTAGGGCTACAGGGAATATGCTAAAAAAAGGTGTAATTTTACCATTGTACCATTAGTCAGTTGAAGGAGCATTATGATGAGAGTTGGGCAGCTTGCCTAATTACTTGTAGAAACTATTTGAGTAAATAATTATTTGTGGAATTAGGCAAATCGGCTAACTTTCGTTACAATATCATTCAATTGACAAACGGTAAATGGTAAATATAGTGCTCTAACATAAAGTCTGGTCGATAGACAAAGATTAAAAACACACATATGCTTCAGATGGAGCGATACCCCGAAAAGAGCGCTCGTTCTATGTTAGTTTATATAAAGTGCAAACATTTCACGTATATTGAAAAGTTTATTCAACGTGAACACTGTGATTAAATGTGTACGAGACGATATCAATAGAACATATTACTTTAATAAGTACACGACATCGATGGATAATTATTTATTAGTCAAAACATTTAACTTAAAGCCCGCATTAATTATTAACTTTAACTTTTAAGTATATTTAAAATGATTGCTGTGAATGACCAGAATAAGTTTATATTGCTTCTCCCACCACAATTCTCAATCCAAGATGGTCGCCAAATTAATAAGCTAATAATTTGAGACTAGTATTACGCAATACTGGTTAGATATTGTGCAGTACAGCCGAAATGTTACGTAATCCAAGATGGCCGCCGATCGAAATGTGTACAGAAAACCACGTGTTGGAGTTGTTTGTAAACAAAAAGCAATTGGTGAAGCACCGCCCCTAAAGTTATCGCGACAAAATATACATTTGAATTTAAATTTCTAACGAAAAAATCCATGAGGAATCCCCGAATTCCAAAAATTCTAAGATGGTTGCCAATTTAATCAGCCGATAATTTGATGTTATGTAATGTATTGGGTGTAATGTACTAATTGGGTGCTGTTGTGTAATTTGAAAGGCGGCAACAAGAAATCGTCATACTGGTAAAATGAGTAATTGAAAATAATAAAATGTGTTTCATGTAGCAGTGTTTCTTAACTAAAAAACTTATATGTGTTTGTTGCATTTCTCAACCAAAAATGCAACAAACACATATAACTTATAACTTCCACTAATAAAAGAAAAACATAATTTTTAAACCTTCATATATCTGATCTGATTAACAAAAATATACTAATTCATATTTCCTGGACAATTAAAGTTGTTCTACACACCATTGGTGGTCCGAAGGCTACTTGTTGAGAAACAGTGCTCGATAGAATATGCTAGTGAATTTTAGATTTTTTCTACTACAATGTTTCTTTCCAACTATGTAATTACAGTGATTAATTGTCCGTACAAACTATATATGTTTCCTTTCAGTATTGAAACGTTGACAGTTGATAGGTTATGATGGATGGCCATCTAAAAAAAAAAAAAAACCAAAATAAAAACTTCATGCGACGTTCATTTATACAATATACTCTTTGTGGAGTAGACTTGCTATATCGAGTTGAAAGTTTTGAAGGTGACCTAATCTAGTGGAAATAAAGCAACTTTGCCCAAATATATGGAATAAAATTTACTCTTTTCGATGTGCTTCTTGCAAAATATAACTAAAATAAGGTTTATATATATATATATATATATATATATGTTATTGTATTTAGGTATGTAGGATTACATTTTAAGTACATTATTGACTACTTATCATAGCTATCTGTTTTTAACATCACAATTTCATGAATATAATTTGATAGTCGAGACTAATAAATACAATAATAATAAATACAAAAGAAAAGAAAAGCGGTATATGTAAAGCAATACAAATGTGCGGTGATAAAATAACAAAACAACAATAATGCAGAAAGTATGTACGAACACTTAATAATACAACGGGCTCGGGGTAAATGTAAACGCAAGATGTGAATAACGAAGAAGGTAGGAATCTTAGAAGTCCACTAGCTATCGTACCAGTACGGTTAATCCTAGGTGCCATGAGGGCTTGCGTAACAAAGATTAATCACGGTTATGCGTACGATTGATCTTATACACTCTAGTGACGTAAAGGGTAGTTGAAATAAAGCTATTCAGTACACAGGCAATTCAATTAATGCAGTACTATATGCAGAATCACTTACCAGGCGCGTTATTTTCTTAGCGCCTATCTGTGAATGTCGCTTTGCTTGCTGTATCGGCATTATGCTGACTTAGCTGGTCGCTTTTCTGTTGGACATCTTGTTTCCAGTTCTCAAAATTAGGAACTAAGTAATTTTATTCAAAATCTTGATATTGAATACAGCAAAAAGAAAAGAGAATACAACAAGACAAAAATGATTGGCAAGCCGCTCTAAACGTTTTGAATTTCATTCATGTTATTAACGTTATTTCGCTTTTCGACGTTTTTATCTTTCATATATCATATACGTATATAATACGTATATGTATATGAAAGATATAGGATTCATGTTTTGAGATTTTTTTTTAACAAAACTTGGTAATGCTGCTTGTTTCTTCTATATTATTTGCTTCCACTATATTAGGTTACTTGCTTCCTCTATATTATTGATTATCATTGAACAAGTCTTTTGAATTTGGGTGTGGTGTTAACAAATCCTGGTAAATAATGTCATCAATGAGATCTTTGCATGGCATGGCAAGGATTTCTCCAGATAGTTTCTAGTTCATGTCTAGAGAGTAAAGTCCCTAAGCTGTGTATTTATTGTGCGTGAAAATCATGAAAGATTTTGACGGAAGTTGAAGTTGAAGTGAATAATTGTCAGATCTCTTGCTTGAATATGCCAAAGAATCTACCTTACTGAAACAGTCCAGTACAGTTCTTGAAGTAAATATAAAAAAATACAACATCCACTTAACTAAAGTACGTTTAATCAGAGGCTAAGTTAGAATAAAATTGTCTTCTTCCTTAAAAACAGCTTATGATCTCTCAATAAAATTCATATTCAGTTAGCGTAATCTCAATTGACAAATTGTTATATTAGAATCAATTTAATTATTCAAAGTACAAATAATAATTGTTTATTCTTAGTCAAATCATACTTGTTTATTTAAAGCAAATTAGAAAACCTTAGAGGTGTCCGACTTTCAATCAACTGCCTTATAATATAAGTTCAATCACATTTTTCACAATATAAATGATCGATAAAATTATGCGTACTACTTCTAATCTTTTAGTACTGAACTGTAAAAGAAAACTCTGAACATAATGAGAATCAGCTAGTAAATTTTTGGCTTATATAAAGAAATCGATTTTGTTCCACTCCGACGAGCTAACTGGCATATCAAAACTCGCTACATCCTACTCTTACTTATTGTAAGTTCGAATTACTTTTGCTACTTTGATTGGATCTGGAAATTTCTCGGTTTTTATAGAGCTCTTAAGTAGTTTTGTAGGTGTGGTATGATGATGTTTGCACCAATTTTCAACTATTTGGTTGAATACTTGTAGATAATATAACTGAAGTAATACGAATGGTTTTTACGGATATGTTTCCTGCTTTCAAAAAATTATAAAAACCGTTTTTGAAAGATTTTGTAAAGAAAATTTCCATTTTATGTTCACCTTTTTTCTTATGTTGTGCATACAAAAAGATGGAAAAATATTCATATGCATAATAACTTACGTATTCACTAAACGAACTCGCAACTTCAAATAGTGAAATTAATTTAATTTCATGAAATGAGAAAACGATTGTATATGAATACGTAGTTTTTATTTATTTATATTCTCTTTATTTCCAGACAATGCAAACAATATTCCTAAGTGACTACATATTACACAACCACAAAACTTGCTACTATTTTAAATGCATTAATGCAAAAAGTAATAGAAAGCAGTTAAGCATTATCATTATATCCTGTGAACACTTTACTATCTTTCACCAACTAATAGAGTAAAATCAGAATTGGAACAGTCTATATACAAAAAAGGAAATTCTAAATGTTCTGTAAATCTGGTATGTAGCTTGTGCAGGCTTAAAAATATCTAATAAGCCAATTAAATTAAAATTATGTTGAAAACGAAATTTCAAGGCATCAATTAAGCAAGCAATTTACTTTATTGTTTTGTGAAAAAGAGTGAGTATAACATTAAACGCAATATTGCTTCAATGATTCTTAAATTAAAAGGATTATTAGAAGAGACATTTTGAAAAAAAATGTTGTCTAAATAATAAATTTTTTTGCTACATATATAGGCGATAATATAAAACGCATGAAAACTTTGTGAAACGAATTGAGAGAAAATAAAAAGTGTGACATATTTGGGACAGGAGATAGGTAAAACTTTATAAACATGGAATTCAAATGTACACGCTCTTTACAAAAGGGTAATATTTAATTACACGTTTGCGGCTCGTAACTAGAGGGTAGTCTAATTAATATGGAGCTTTGCTAGATCAACGTGGTTCAAATGAAATGCACAATATAGATGCTAACATAAAAATCTCAAATTTTATTAATTTAATCAGCCATTATATAATAAAAACTAAATAACAAAGTATACGTGATATTTATCTAACATAATGAAAAGTATATAGCGTATCTTTTGCTATAGCACAATGTGGTTTATATTTCCTAAATTGATAACCTGCATGTAATTATATTATATTCTTATACAAGTTTTGAAAGCAGTTATGCATTTTCAATGTCACACATTAGCTTAGTGAAGTTTGGACAATGTCGCTTCTTTTTCAGCATTGTTCAACCCTGAATGCTAGCCAGTCCTACAACCAACAAGCCGAAGAAGATCCATACGACGATTAACGATGACCCATGTGATTTCACGTGATGCCAGATTCATTGCTGAAAATTTAGATTCAGTCCCTCTTCTTTGCTTCGTACGTGGATGAGATCGTCTCATATGATATCGAACGCTTCTTTTTGACTGATGGCGAAAATGATTTTGGGTACGTTGGTACTGAACATCCATGAGTTTGCAGTTACCATTTTCCTCCAAGTTGAGTTTTGATGACATTTTGAGTGCTGTGGAGTGTTATATAGTGCATCTATTACACAATGATTTCCATTTTCTTAATTGCTTTAGGACTACACAAATAACTGGTGCTAGTGATGACCCAACAAGCTGGGGTACCTTAATTGAAAGTAATGTTGATATGAGTTTGAAGTCAGTTCTGTTGCATGTCCTGGCTTATAATTCCTGGAAATAATTCTTTCTGAAAGCATACCGTCCTTTTGCATCAGTATAGGCAAGCTTTCTAGTAATTTGTTTCAATGAGCTGATTGCCCATTCGTTAATTTTACATGCATTAAATCTATTTCTTAAACTACGACATATCCATTTTTTGGCTGGACTCATGACATAATTTGATGTGATTGAATTGTCACAAGCATAATACTTGTCTGCTACCCATTAGAACATTAGAATGCGTTATAAGCGTAATCTGTTATGTCACGCTATCAGCCCAATCGTGTCCGCAAAGAAGAAAGACGGAATGCTTCGTTTCTGTATCGATTACACGGAAATTAAACGGTGTCACGTTCAGCGAGTCGTCATCATTGTTTATCACCACCGATAAGCTGCGAGATATTGGAAACGTCAAGTTCAACTTTCGTCACGTATATTGATAGATATCTATGGAGGTCGAGTCAAAATAATATACTGGGCTTGTACCAATTGTTGTGGAGCGCAGTACCACAACAATTGGAGCGCAGAGTGGGATGGAGCGCAGTACCAATTTAAATTCATGCCATTTGGATTGAAGAATGCTCCAGCCCTTTTCCAACGCACCATTTTGGGACACCAATTAGCCTATTCAGTGCAACGGAATCTTCAGAGTGTTCACCAAAGAGTTTCTTTAAGGTTTTTCTATCAAGTCGCAAATGTATGTTTATTGATGTAAAATATTCCTTGATGTAAAGGTTTTCTGGAGTCTGGAAACTACTGAACCCTTGACCGCCCATCAATGAGTTAGTTGCTTTTCGCTGGTATCTCCACGTTGTCATTCGAATAATACAGTTAATTTGAACTGTATGACAGCGCGGTGTCCAACTTTTCTTATTGAGCCGGATAATTTTTGGTTTTGGAAACATTGTGGGACCCACAAATAGGTTGATCATTAGAAAGTAAATTTATTTCACATTAAATTACGAAGGAAGAAGTAATGAAAGAAAATCAAATATAATGTAGCCAAGAGAACTTTATGGAGGTAATTGTTGACCAAAGATTTTGTTTATGCTCAAACCAATATTTATTGTTTTGAATCAAATTCTATTTTTAATGATATAAATTTTCACGTCAAGTGTTGTTCTTAATTATAAATAATTTACTAATATATTTATTACAGTTTTTATTACATCAGTCGACATGCGAATGATTAGTTTTTAAGCCATGATCAGGACTAGAATTAACAAATTTTTTAGATTATGGAATTTTAAAAATTTGTTGATTTTATCCTGATGATGGCTTTAAAACTAATAATCCGGAAACGTCGACTAATCTAATTAAAACGATACTAAACATATCACGTTTGTTCAAAACTTGCAAGAACTTTATTTCTTATATTTTTAATGTAGAATCTTTAATGGAATTTCTGCATTGAAATTTTACATACTTCTTCATATCAGAGAATTCACGCTCTTAGATGTATTTCCAAATATATAATTGATCCAACGCATAAAATCTTTCATCTCTGCATAATTTTCTTTGTCCAAAAGTCTAAATAGTTCTTCTCCAATTGCTCCAACAACAATGATAAGCAGATAAGCAGAAACAGATCTATCTACGTGACATCAATGTTGAGTGGATTGCTAAGTAAATTTAAACTGTTCTTAAAGTTGTCAGACTGAGGAAACTTTGTATTAAAATTTTCAATCAAGGTATCTATAGGTGTCCCAGAATTGCTGCATCATGCTTTTCGTCTAAGTCGAAATATAATTGATCAAGTATGACCTTAGTGATGGTATAAATATACTTCTTGGCTCGATGATGGCAAGTTAGCAAACACCGAATTTAATTATAAATTAAATTCCGGCAAATAATGGACTGCCTAAAGTTTCGAGTAGCAGGTGATCAAAAATTTTAAACACACACAATGATTTTTAGGTTATTAATATCATTTTATTAAAAGTTAATAAGTCTTTATTTATCAAATGCATTTGTGCGCTTATCAAACATTTTGGACCTTTACACATTTAATATGTTGACATAATTTATTTCGTGCTGATGCGAAATAGTTTGAGCTAATTTCTATTAAATTAATAATAATATCATGCAAATAAGACGATAGATACTAATTGATATGTGCGTATTCTAATTACATCACAATGAACTGAAAGCATTTATTTTGCTTCTGCTGGCATCAGGAAATTCTTCATCTAATTCTTTTTAAGACATCTCTTTATTCAATGGAGGTTTAACTTTGAAATTGTTTTTAATGACCTATCTTTTTACTTTACATAGTTATAAAGGGAGTATGGGACATACTTGACGTGGTTCCCATCATCCGGATAATTCCATGCATCTATGTGTTCAATATATAACCTACATTTGAAATAAAGAGTCAGTTAAATAAGATATCTTATAACATGCGACGCATGAATCCGATCTAATATCTAGGAGATATCCAGGATTATGAGAAATATTTGACGTGTCTATCATCCTCCGGATATCCTTGTTCGATTTGATCAGTGTAATAAAAGATCTACATAACAACCATGAGCTAAATTTCCTTACTGTACCTGGCTGGTAGTATCACGGAGTATAACCTTCAGATAACACAATTTGAAGGTGAATGTTCTATCTTTATATTTTTGGATAGGGACTTTAGTTCGCATCTTCTAGATATCCCCGGTTATTCAATACATTACATAATCTGAAAGATATATTATATCTAAATGATTTCTATCTTGGAGCATGATCACCGTAATGCTTATCCTCCAGATAGCTCCATTGGTTTGAAAGCCTCTTTAACAATTCTATTACAACATTTTATTAAATCTAGGAGTATAAAAGCCCTAGATCCTATCCTCTAGATATCTCCTAGTTTTAGCAATATGTTATCTGCAATATCAATACAAATGAAATATAATTCTGTAAATGATAATAAAATATAAAGTAAGCAATGTCTTGGAGTCAACAGATTTGAAGAACCTGTAGTCTCCAGACCTTACTCTGTTTATTACATAACCAGTAACTAAAAATGGTCTCCTGTGTTCCGCAGCATGTTGGTTACTGAATGGCACATAGTTGTATTATGCTCCCGCAGATGATTTTTGCCTGTGTAAACTTTGGACTTTACATAACCCCACAGCACTATCGATTTGGCTTAAATCTAGAGATCTTGGAGCCCATTACACTCGTCCCCTACTTCCGATCCACTGGGTAAAGATTTCATCTAGCCAATTACGAACTTGTGTACCATAGTGTGTGGGTGGGTGCACCGTCCTGCATGAACCATTCTGGCTTTTCAGAATTCAGCAAATCCAAATCAGGTACTAATTTATCTCCTATCATTGTCAAGTAAAGTTCACTGTTAACTCTTCCGTCAAAGAATTAGGGGCCTATGATTCCAACCATGCATATTTTTAACAGAAATCTGGAGCGTCTTCAAACATATGGTGTAACATTTGTAACTTGTACGGATGAAACTTGTTGATTTTGTAAGATATTTCATAGTGTGGTTCGAGGAACGTCCAGTTCAAGGTTTGTTTGGCGGATGGATTTGTTGATACCTTCGTCAAAACTACCTCTTCTAAAGTGCCCGAATGTGCAGATTTTTTATCATCGGCTACACTACCTGTAGCCTTGAACTTTGCTAGCAGTTTTCTAACTGTCGAGTGCGGCACTGGCTTTCTCGTTTAGGATGCTTCACACGAAATTCATTTACAAGTTATCTTTGAGAGATTCCTTCTCTTCCACAAAGTCTCTATCCACTTCTCAACGTTTAACATTTTTCAGTCCTGCAACAAGAAAACATAGGAACATTAATAAAACCCTATGTTGAGGGACTTTTAGGACAGCCTGTAAATTTCATCAAATTTTTTTTGAAATTCGCTTCAATATTAAATTTTTTCGTAGAACTTCCTTGCCAGAACTTCTTTTGTAAAATTCAAAGTGAACTAAAATCAATAATATAAAATTTCAATAATATCACACTTACAATGTAAATAATGGTTTATACTTTAATTAATATTTATAACATTTAAACTTATATTGCAGCATCATCCAAGATTAAGATGGCTTCCGCGTTCTATATTATATACACATACGTAACTCTATACTAGATGTTCTTATGCTAATTGCGTAATTACTAAAATTAACAAGAAGGTATCAGCGCAATCGCTGCTATTTATATGGTTTGCTGTCGTGCGTTCGTTTCCATGATGACGGATGAACGAATAGATACGAATTGTTATTCCGGGTATCTCCGCTATTGATATTATATTGATCAACCTGAATTTGAAGTATACAGATGTGGGTATATATCTACTATAGACCTGAGGACAATAAAATTATTTCCCAATAACAAAACTTTATATTTAATTATACCTGCGCATGCTCAGATCGTCATTAGCCCATTAGGCTATAGAAATATTGTGCACAGAAACTTATTAAATATAAGATGATGTTACAGAATTTGATCTTATTAAAGCAGAATCGTAAGTATTCTTTTAAACACCGTACTGCTTTTATTTTTATTCTGTTTGCTTCTAACAAAAAAATGTTCATACATCAGCTCTCATGGTTTTCTCGGAAAGTCGCAAATTTCTATTATTATTATTAGTACACCAATAAATCTAGATAGGTAAATACATATGCATATACGCAATAACAGAGTAAAAAAAATAAGGCTTATTATTCTAATAAGTATTTATATCTATAAATAAGTATTTATATCTTCATTTATATGACCCGATTCGCGATTTTTAATTAACTGACAATGTGTCGATTCTATTTATAATTAAAAATTGGTTAGGATGATACAATTACACTATTTCATTAGAAAAATTAGCAAATAAAAAGTGGCAAACTCAAGATAATTAGATTTCTGATATTATTTGTTCTTGTGACTTCCCTTCTTACTCAGCAATGGCGTAGGCAGACGTCGACAGAATAAAATGGTTGAATGGTGGATTATTAGCGCAGCTATGTTAACTGGTTTCATACAGTACGTAGTTGACGTTGTGTGATGAATTAATTATGTGATTTTTGCCAAAGGTGGAAGTGGTGCGTGTACGAAGGTTTTATTCGCTGTTGCTGAAATAGTAGCGGAACCGCCGTTGGTGATCACATGTTATAGGGTACAATCATCCCTTGGCTGGTGTAGTATGATAATTGCATGTCGTCTGGAGCTGTGGATGGAAGAGGCGAACCGAGAGGTGATGTTGATTCTACACATAATTTTGTTAGTGTAGAAGGCGTAGGAACCGCTACCAGCATACGTACAGTACGCGGACAGTGTAACTTGATGGGCCTCTCTCTTTTTTATTGTGAGTGCAGGATGAGCACGCTCATCGCAAGCGACCCATGCGACACCAGGAACTACGAGGGCCCCGTATACACATATACTCACGACAGTGTCCGTTCAGGTATCTTGTCTTATTATCCCGTCCCATTCCAATTACTTGATGGATTAGGGCTTCAAATCACCTGCCTCTTATTTATCTTGAATCTGAATGGCTCCTGGCCTCTGAGTACAATTAAAGTCGTCTCCTTCTTAGATAAATTGCCCTATTTGTTTTCATGCCCGTCTTGAAGTTGTAGATTAGTTGCCATTTGTCTGGTGATTCTAACATGATTGAAATTATGTTAGAGGAGCTTATTTTCCTTCGGAGCTTCCCTTCTAGATCCAGATGAGATAATTCACAAGTCTTATGGTTACTCTCAACCTATACATAATTTGAAATTAATATCATCATTTGTGCCTTGAATTTTTTTTTATTTGTAGCCCACTCGGGAATGGAACCCGAATCTCCCGACTAACAAGCCACGAAGATCAAAGCACAAACGATTTTTATATGTGTTATATTCATACATAAATAATTTTTATTGATTAATTTCAAGATTTTCTTATCACATTTATATAAATACGTCAAAGAATAATAATAATGATGTAGAAGACGAAAATGTATTAACTGTCGCAAACTAAATGTTCGCAAATTTGAAAACAAGGTGGGCAAATCAGTAAAATCTATACCTGGAGCTTAAGAAATAAATCTGCGGGAGCTTTACATAACCAGATTAAGTTGTTTCCATGTCAAAGAGATCCAGCTATAATTACGACATGGAAATCTTGGAATGAAACGAACGAGACTTTGCGGATCTTAAAGGCGAACAAGACGAAAGCATATAATACCATTTTCTTCCTTATTTCCAAAAGTTTCTTATCTCGTTAATATTTAGGATTTACAAAATATATATAATTTATAATATTATATAGGCTGTGTACATAACTTTAAGGTTAGTGGATTTTTTATTTTAGGACTAGAAATTCTCATTTTCCTGGATTTGTGCGATTTTCCAGTGAGTCGTTTGGTGTTTTTCTAGATTTTTGTGACTATTAGGATGTGGGATGTGGAAAAGTTGGACGTGTGGAAAAGTAGGGGACCTTTAAGATATGATTAATTATTCATATTGGAATAAACAATAATGAGCGAGAAAAAAAACATTTCTTTTATTCAGTTCGCGGAAATTAGGCTTTACGTTGTTCATTACACTACAAACTTTCGACGTTTCGGAGGCAATTTGTTACCACCTTCAGGACTTTAAAATGAATATTTAGTTCTGTGGAATCTTTTTTCTTCCAAATGCAACGAGTGCCTTCTGACAGTGATACAAATTTATTTCCATTATGTAGCAAAACTGCTTTGAGGCTTGTCTTTGACGGGCCAATAAATAGACGCCACATCATAGGAATGCCTAAGCGAAATGATTGTTTCTTACCCTTAAATCACAAACGAAGATCTTCTTCACACCTTCTGCACACCGTATGAGGAGCCCAAGATATGTTCTGATCTGCAAGTTTCAACTTGAATACACTTTCTTCACAAAATCACTTATGTTCCTTTGTTGGTTTTTAACAGTGTAGTCGCCACAAATAAAACAAAAGTTGTTAGGAGAAATAACACAACTTCTTGGAGCCATCATATATAACTAAAAACACGAGCACAGTGACCCTTGAATACGAAATGTAAAATGAGTGATAAACAGTTACCGACCCATAGCTGGTAAAGTATTTCCGATTGCGCGCTTTTTAAAATGCTCCTATTTCATTGACTGTGCATTTCATATCTTGCACTGTCGGCATCATAATCAACATATGGATGATGAATTATGAGTGAATATGCGTAACCACAGGTTGACGGTCAAGAATATGTTTTACAAAACTGTTTGTTTATACTCATACTTAAAACACATATTTTGCAGGAAAATCTGACGTCATGAAAAGTTCTGAGTATGTTTTTTGGTTTTAGTGAGAAAAAAACTACAAGAAACAGTATTAAAATCCTATGCAGTTTTTTGGTTGCAGACCAGTGTTATTTAAGGAGGCTTATTTTTGTGTTATAGTCATTTATTTCGTATATTTTTAATTATTTCTTAGTCAACTGTGCCTGGAACTTGTTAAATAAATATTTGGGGTTATGTAAATATAGATAGATAGATAGATAAAACCTTTATTGGCATACAAAAACTAAAACAATAATTCTTACAAAAAAACAATAGACAAT
>WYDF02295390.1:0-15953 GCA_009867245.2 Adranes taylori | reverse complement strand
AGTTGGCCGTGCAATAAATATTTATATAAATAATCCATTTTGATAAATAATCCATTTTAACATTTATTTTAAATTTTTATTTATTTATCGAAAAAATAACTCTAGTAAAAAGATAGTAAATAACGTAAATACTGAGGTTTTAATTTATCGTCTCATAGTACCTAATTAAATAAACATCCATTAATAATTATTTCATATTTGTTATGGAACACCATATACATGAAAATATTTTTAGTATATGTAGCTTAAAGCCCGACACTTTTGCTTTGAAAATTTTTCTCCATATAATATGATAAAGGAGAAATTGGACTTGGACACATTATTGGGACACCGGTATATATATATATATATTTATATATGTTATTATATGTTTTAAAACTATCAAATTATTACATATAAATATAGTAATAAAACTGACGTTAGTTTCACTGATTAAAAATATTTGATCGAAAATCATTCAGTTATCCTTTGCTATATTTTCAGGGTGTTAGTTTTGCGTGCATCACGCGCTTATATCTGGTGTCTCTGGAGAGAAACAACGGCGTAATTAAGGTATTAGCGTCGTCTTAGGACTACTGACTTCACGAGAAGACTTTTATTACATTTGAAATAGGAAGTACTAAAACAACGCAATCAATTTATTTACGAAAAAATAATTGTTTTGTAAAATCTCATAGATTATTACAGGTATCTTTAATTATGCTTTTTGATAAAATAATGTTTATATTAGATTTATTGTTATTGGTTAATTAATTCAATATAAATTAATTTAATAATTATTAATTAACGAATGATATAATATAAATCGCCAAATAAATTTAATTCGTTAAAAACTTTCCCGCAAAAATCTATAAGAAACGGACATAAGTAGAAGAGATACCCGCACATTCCCATGTAGTTTATAAAATTAAAAAAAAACAATGTTAGATCGTTCGGTTTCTTCGAGAGAATTTATAAATTCGCACGCGTTTAGTTACATTTGTTTTTTTACCTAAACTATATAATATTTTAGTTAGCGATTTTAGAGAGAGGCATTATTATTTTGCTTTACATAAACACAAAACCGAGACACCTTTCATGAGTTTTGATTCCAGAAATTCTAGGAATTTTAATGGAAAGCTTTTGGAATTTTTGTTTCCGAGAAATATTCAGCAAGCCGTTTATTACTTCAATGGTTCTAATCATCGACTTTTATTCTCTTTGATTCTATGTTTTCTGAGTTTTTAGCAAAAGACTGTTTCAATTCAATACTTCTCGAGCTTTGATTAAATAGATCCCCACCATGTACACGACACACAAAGAGTGTATCCCACCACTAAAATTCGAATATATATGGCTAATACAGTCTAATATCGAGGAGATCCAATTTTGAATTGAGGTCTTCGTTATTGCCAACAAGTAAATGTCGCGCATCTCAAAGTCATAATTTATAATTACCTTGATTAGACCTATCGTTTTGACAGCGAGTAAAAAGAGTGTTTTTCTCAAAGTAGTGCCATAGTCAATATTAAGATAATCAGTTATAAAACACCATTAAATATCTACAATCAACGAATCTAAATATAATGCTAAGTATTACATGAGTCACCCTTAATAATTGCAGTCTCTTTCAGTTCCTACTTTCATTTGTTATTTTTCACATTAATTTTCTCATTTATATTTACAATTTTCACCCCCATGTGCCTTCTACTTCAATGCAACCAAGAAAAGGTCGCCATTAATCATCAAATCAATCAGAAGGTTCGTTCTCAACACCTGGTTCACCGATCCCTACAACAGATCCAATCGATGTTCCGCCCCCACCAACTCCAGGAAAAGTATGGCTCCACCCCGTAACCCGTGAAAACCATCACCTGGTATTACTTCGGCGACAGCGATCCATTAAACAATATCCATCTACGTCCATCACGACTACCCATTCAATAACTCATCACAGTTTTTGTTCAAGACATAAAATACTTCATTCAATTCACGTCCTCGATTTTACTCAATGATTGGAAGATATCCTCATCATCTTCAAGAATAAACCAACGATCCGACAATTTATTCTAACCAGCATCAACATAAATATATATAATAAACCTTTTTTGACATCACTCAAATGCAATGCTCTACAAATTATAATACAATGCTAAAACAAGTAAATGAACAACAAAAAGATATCTGACATCAGAATCAAATTTATTTCTGTTGACGTCTTACCTACGAAGTTACTTACAGGAAAGCCACTTCTTTACCGCACGAACTTGCAATCGAAAAAGTTGTTTTTTTTTATCAACAAATACAATTTGGACGCGTCGCTGAGAGTAAACTTTCTAAAGCTCCTATAGTCTCAACTCATAGATCTCATAATATATAAACTATTTATTGATAATACTTTTATCTATCCACTATTTTCAGTGATAAAGAATTTTTTAAATATTATAAGTCAAGCGTGGCAAAGCTTTCATTTCTCCGTGCCAATTTCTTTAAATTTTAACAGTTTAAAATGATGTGGTTGGTGTAATGGACATTATTGTTCTAGACTTCAATGAAACAATTTAGCGAACAGAACCAATGAAGTTGAATGGCTTATGTTTGTATCATTTTAAAGAGAATTGAAAAGGCCTATCAAAGTGTAAAACAATAAAAGTTTCTTCCAACTTTTTATTGTTCATATAACATATACGTACGTTGTACTCTTACGTATAGCTATATGAAAAATATAGGATTCATGTTCTGAACACTTTTTTCTATTTCAGCTTAGTACTTCTTTTGTACTTATATCACTATCAGTACGTAAGTAGTTTAAAGAGGAATTAAAGAGGAACAATTTACCGCAAAATAATTTTAAAAAAATCTCTAATCTCATTATACTGTACACAATGATTACAAAGCAGCATAAAGAAGAAAGATATAGAAAATATGCATCCATATATACCAGCTACAATAGCTCAACAGGAGGCAAGCAAATACACACGAGAAAATTCCCTAATTTTCAGGAGAGAGCACAGTTACTAAATACAATACTTGTAGCAACTGGAACTCTAATCCAGCTGTACATCATCCAGGTTATACCTCCACATAAGGATGATCTCTGTGGCACCGATATCCTCCATAGGCATCTTCCCCACATGTAGCATTGAAGGGCAGGTGTAATCAGACACAGAATTCCACCCCAAGTACACAGCAACTCATCTCAACTTGCCAGCTACTTGCTATCTTTTACTGAAAATCAAGCAGAAGATACTAAAAACTAGACAATATTATTATAGGAATTATATAATCCACCAGAATAATTGATTGCATTTTGTATTAAAGGCCTTACAATATCGAGAGATTATATTATTGTGTACTATTGTGTAGTAGGGCTTGAGCTATAGGAGTGTGCTACATGCTCAGCTCTGACATTGCGGTGTTTCTCTCATCAAAGGATTGTTAATTTTATCAAATAACGATTTGAATCCAGATATTATCCAGAACTAGATTACGCAGCGATGCTAGTACATCTTGGTATATCCATTTTTGTAAATTCGATCTTGTAATTAAATCGTAGAGGCCAGATTTCGAAATGAAAAGAGTATTATCTTACCAATAAATTTAAAGGCGGCTTCAATTCGTTTCATAAACACTTCCAGTCAGGTAACACATGCAATCTAATTGTTTGGTTTAAGCGGACCAAGCAATTAGATACATGCTTTATGTTCATGATTTAAGCACATGGCAACACATGCTTTATGATCTAAAATTGTAGCAACACCATGCACTTTGAACCAATATTTTTCTACGCTATTTGCATTCGTTTTGTAAAGATATAGCACTTGACAAATGTTACATCAGGCAATAAATAAAATGTTTTATTTCAGTGCATTATTTTGGTGTAAATTCTGCAAAACACTGGAATAGATGAATTAGATGTGCGTCTTATTGCAAATCGGAAATGGAATCAGACCACGGAAGTTAAATTAGACCAATCAATTTTAGAAGAGACACAAACTAAGAAAGGCGTTCGTCAAGGGTCCATTTTGCTACCGCTGCTCTTCAATATATACTCAAACACTGTTTTTAAAGAAATTCTGACTCTTGGTATCAAAATATATGGAGCTTTTATTAGTAACTTAATATATGCAGATAATGTCGTGATCAGCTAGTAGACTCCACCTTGTTGTGGAGCAAGGTAAAGAATTCGGCTTGTATATGAACACGTCGAAAACCAAAATGATGTTGTTGACAAAAAAAGTTGTGAAAGTTGTATTAAAAATTCACGTAACAGAAGTAGTTGAACGTGTATCTACTTTTAAATATCTTGGTACTAACATTAACGATAAGTACGATAGCAGTAAAGAAATTCGAGCTAGAATTGAAAATGCACGACAAACTTTCCTTAGCACGAAGAAACTCTTCAGTAGCATCGATCTACCATTCAACTTAAGAATACGCGTACTACGCATATGTTGCTTCCAGTTCTTTTATATGGTAGTGAATGCTGACGCTTCAATTCGACTATGCAAATACGTATTGAAGCAATCCGGATGTTCCCAGTACCGGAGAGTTCCTAAAATTCTTTGTATTGACAGAGTAGCCAAAATTGACATCTTTGAAAGAATCAATAAGGAAAGAGAGCTACTAAATACTACCAACAAAAGAAATTTCCAGTTAATCGGTCTGATTATGAGAGGAACGAGACACGACCTTCGAAGCGAATTATCGAAGGCAAAATCAGCGGGAAGAGATTAGTGGCACGACTGTAAAACTCCTGATATTCGATGGTGGTTTGGCTGCACTTCCACTGAAATTTTTCGTGTAGTAGTTTTAACTTAAGTACACAGCAGCTCATTTCTACATACTTGCCATTTCTTACTGTAAAGCAAGCAGATGATACAAAAAACTTCCTCAAAATATGTACAAGAAGAATTTCCAAGCTACGGTTGTTCCAGATTTCCATCAGCTAGTTTCCTAAAAGGCAGATCTGTCCAATGGTATGAGAGGTACGCTAATTATAAAATGTCCTGGGATATGTTAACAGGCACAGTCATCCAAAAATAATTTGGAAGACAAAAAACCAGCGTTTCTACGTTGTAAAAGCTCTTCAGTAAAGCTCATGAAAAAGACGTCATCGATACACTGTTTTTTGCCACGAAAAATATTATTATATGAATTATATAATTCTCCAGCATCATTGATTGCATTTCATTGACTCCATTTCGTCATTAGTTGATTTGTATTAAAGGCAATGCAATAACGAGGAATTATATAATTGTGTACTAGTATTTGTCGCATCAGAAGATTGTTAATTTTGTCAAATAACAATTTGAATCAAGATATGATCCAGAACCATATTACGCAGCGATGGTAGTACATCTTCGTATATCCATTTTTGTAAATTCGATCATGTAATTAAAGCGTAGAGACCAGGTTTCGACATTAGTATTATCTAGGTATTGCGAGGTTCTCTAAATTTTAAGGGGGCTTCAATTCGTTCCATGAACACTTACAGTCAGGCAACACATGCTATCTAATTGCTTTGTCCGTTCTTTTATGATATAAAAATGTAGCAACATCATGCACTTTGAACCAATATTGTTCTGCGCTATATGCATTCATCTTGTAAAGATGTAGTAAGTAGCAATTGACAAATGTTACATCAGGCAATAAAACAAATGTTTTATGTCAGTGCATGATAATGGTGTAAATTCTGCAAAACACTGAATAGGTGAATTAGACGTGCTTTTTAGAGCAAATCTGAAATGGAATAAGACCCCGGAATTTAAATTAGACCAATCAATTTTAGAAGAGGCACAAATTAAAACAGACGTTCCTCAAGGGTGCATTATGCTACCGCTGCTCTTCAATAATATACTAAAACACTTAAACAATTCTGACTCGTGGTATCAAAATCTATGGAGCTTTTATTAGTAACATGATGATGTCGTGTTTAGCTAGAAGCCTCCACCTTGTTGTGGATAATTTGGGTGCAGAATTTGGGTCGTATATGAACACGTCAAAAATTAAAATGATAGTGTTTCCACAAAGTTTCCTTAGCATGAAAGCTCTTCACTAGTATCGATCTATCACTCGACTTAAGAATGCGCATACTACGTTGGTATGTTTTACCAGTTTTTTTTATATGAAACTGAATGCTGAACCCTCAATTTGACTACGGAAAAGCTGATTGAAGCAATCTAGATGTATTTCTACTGAAGAGTTCTCAAAATTTCTTGGACCAACAGAGTTACAAATATTGTGATCCTAGAAAGAATGAACAAGGAAAGAGAGTTATCATCAATGTTACTGTTACCAAATAGTTTGAAGAAAAGAAAGCTCCAGTACATTGGTTATATTTTAAGAGGAATGAGATACGACCTGTTAAAGCTAATTATCGAAGGTAAAATCAGCTGAAAGTGATCAGTGGATTCTCAGTGGACTCTTGATTAAGGTGCCTTAAAAAATGTGCGCAGTACTTTCGAAGACTCACCCTTGTGGATCGCCAACCTTCGTTAAGACACGGCGCACAAGTGGAAGAAGAAGAAACTTTATGGCTTGTTTTTAATAGCTTTTGTCTTTTTTTTATTACAAAATCCATGAAACGCTGTTCAACTATAAAACAATACTCCTTATTGAATGTGGAGTCTGTTTGTAGTACTGTAAGATGTCGGTATAATTAGCTATAACTGCAGGAGAGCTTTTGTACTTTATGAAACCTGGAGGGCTTGTTTGGTTTTGGTAATATTAATTTAGATTCCTGCAGTTATTTGCAAGCTTTTCTTTGCTGTCACCAATAATTGATTGATTCTTGTTTCACTATGAAATATTTAGTGATATAGACTACCCAGATAATACGTGCAGCATTTTCTTCTGAACTTGTTTGGTAGAAGTTGAATCTTGTTCAAAAGTTGTGTCACAATCTTAGATGTGTATCGTATTCTTATAACCCTGAAGGAAGTTACCATAGAATCCTTTTCTATTATCGTATTACCATAACTTCGGACATAATTTGATCACTGAAGAGTCATGGAACGTCAAAGCTCTCCAAAATGAAATGCCATTCCTTTTGGTTATATTTTAGTAACCAAACAAGGTAGCAAAACCTCATAAATTGAGAAAAACGATGCTATATGTATAAAATCGATTTTCTACTGTTTGTAAATCTCTGGTAGAAAAAAGTAGCATTATGCGGTAACTTAATGTAGTTATTTAAGTTCCAAATATGTCTGTCTGCCTGTCGCCAAATATCGAAAATAGGGAATCCTGTTAGCACATCGGCAGATAGGCTAAATGATTTTGACAGATGGTGTATTTTCGTTTTTCCTCTGTTTAAGCATTCGCTTTCATTCTTACACTGCAAATATGTTCGCAATGAGATTTGTTCTAATAGCCTACTTTTAGCGGGTTAGTATGCTTTAAATCTGATTTCAAAAAAGATAATCGTAAATATAGGTGTCCCAATTAGAGTGGAAAACTTAAATTTGGCGCCATTTTTGCTGTTGTTCTTTGACAGTAAAACCCCTCCAAAAGTTCAATGATAGACCATTCACCAATAATAAAAATGGATCGCTATTTGACAAAAACACGCATTCTTATTGTTAAATATTCCTTCTTTGCCTGCAACGAATCTCAAATTGCGCCTAATTGTTGGAAGACAAAATGTTCAAAGTGCTTCAACTGTGAAGAGAATAATTAAAAAATTCAAACAGTCTGGGTCGATTACTGATATCAAACCATCGACACGTGTTCGTCCAGATTGTTCGACAGAGAACGTCACAGCTCAGAATGTAGCCGAGAGACTGGGCGCATCCATTTGGCATTATTCTCAAGAAAAGAATATTTCAAGAAGAATTATGCAGCGTATTTTGAAATAATATTTGCGTTTTCATGCGTACAAAGTCCAGCTAACTCAAAAACTCAAACTTACAGACCATCTATAGTAAAGAGAAGTAGTGAATTGGGCCATTCAGTAACAGCAAGTGGACGGTGAGTTTTCCAACAACTTTGTAAACAAGCACAATTAATTTGGTGTGAGGAAAACCCACATGTGTTTCGAGAAAAGGAAATGCATCCCAAAGTTTGGGCTGGAATCATCATTGGATCATTTTTTCTCGAAGAGCCTGCCGGAAATGCACAAACAGTCAATGGCTTTCTCTGAGGGTTTTATGGTAATAACTCCACTATCACTCAAGCCTTTATAATTATATAAGCTTAAGGTTAAAAGGTTTTATAGACTTGTTTTATATAATGTGTTTATTTAGGTGTTTATATATAGTTTCGTCAACGAGCCCCTAGTTAGCAAATAATTAATGAGAGGCACTTGAAATTACTGCCTTTTTTGATAATGTTTAGGATTATTACAAGATTATTATTACCGAATCATATGCATTGGGAATGTAGGGATCGGAAGGAGTCACAACTCACAAAACCCTGTTCTCTATGGCCTTGCCAGTTCTCTGGAGCCAAGTTCTGCTTTCAGTGTAGCATTTGCCCTTATTTTATTGCTTATGCGGCAGTTAGTTATTTTTATTGCTGAAAAATTATTTATCATAGATTAGGTTTATATGCTAGTATCATGTGAAAAATTTTTGGAGTGGGATATATTTTTTCTAGTTCTTTCTTTAGTGCAGCCCTTTTCATAACTATAACAAATAGAAATCAAATTATATTTTATTATTTTATGATAGGGTGGGTTTAATCACTAACTTCGGGCTTTAGCTATCAAATAAAAATTTACTCCACTATCACCACATTTAATATATATATATATATATATATATATATATATATATGTATAGTTATATAAGTCATATAGTCATATATATATATATATATATATATATATACATAATTCACATTAATAACAAACCAGACAAAAATGCATCTACGGTACGACCACCATCAGCATCCACTCAACCACCCAGTGTACGACCACCATCAATATCATATGTAGCGACAACATACGTCAGCGCACCAGGTGCGGCAAGCGCTGACGTAGAAAGGAGAATAACAAAGTCGTATGCGAAACGCATTACACAATAAGTTTTCAGACTTTCTTTAAGCTTCGACAATGCCAGATGTCACCTTGTCGAAACGTTGGCACACTGAAATGACACACGAGATAAAACCCTGCAGACAAAGAACTACTCATCAAATACATACACACATCCACATATATATATATATATATATATATATATATATTCCCTAAATTGCGTTTATGTATTGATTTCAGAGACCTCAATATATGTATTGATTTCGGGCGGGCGTAAGTGTTACTGTTGATTAAAACTAACCCGGGATGGACGTAGATATACTCTAGTGGATGATAGAGAAAAGGGAACCACTAGAAGCCACAAACATTGTGCACGGAGGTAGGTGTTCCTGTCACTGAGTGACTAAAACTAACCTCGGACTGACGTAGTTTAGAAATATACACTCTAGTCGTTTAGGAAATATATTGACGGATGGGTGAGCCAAAACACCCATTCTGCGTATTGGAAAATCATATGCTCATGTCATAAATCTAGTTGCTGTGCCACTATTGTGGCCTGTTTTTCTTCTCTATTTTTTTTTGTTGACCTACATTTTTCGTTCTTAACCACATTAGTGGCTGTGTTAGGCGAGCCTTGTCGGCTCAGGATTGCTATTTGGCGATTCTCGAAGTCTTTTTCATTACCTAAAGTTTATTAGTCATTATTTGGAATTATATATTGAGGACTTTCTTCATGATTTTTCTTGCCCTATAGTTGCCCCTTCTTTGGATTTTTGCGATGCTTTTACCTACAATTCACAACCATAAAGTAATTTGGTATTGAGATTTTGTTGAGAGTTTTATTCCTAGCTTTCATAGAAATGTCAGAATCATGTTTACGGATTCTGTAGAATTTCCACACAGTTTTCCTTGCAACAGCTTCATCTGTATTTTACATGCAACTCCCAGCCTAGTTGGTTATCGAATTTATATTATTATGGTTATCTCAGATATTTGGCAATGTTTTTGATTTTAACTTTTCTTCGTTGAAAATTTACTGGGATGTTGAATTTCTTCTTTTTGTCAGTTTAAATAATTTCAATTTTTTTCGGACTTATGCTAATTTACCAAATTTTACAGAATTTGGATATACAACTTATACGTCTTTCTGGAATTTTGTACTATCTGGTTGGGGTAGGTAGTGACGATCGCCGTATCGTTGACGAATCTTCTAGACGATTTAACCAAACCAACTTTTATTTGAAATGTTCTGTTTGTAAGGATTGATTGCGTGAATTTAATCAGTTCTACTGTAAACTTATACGCACACATCTTAAATATGAGACCATCTTTCCACATACGATCAAATCCTTTTTCTATTTCCAATAGCGATGTTTACGATGTAAATCTTTTACGTTTGATTTTGATTATATTTTTTTCCGAATTGGCAGCTTGTTGAATTGCGGCAAGCTTACTACAAAAGCCAAATTGCTATGATGGAAGGATGTTATTGTTATCAGCAAATTCTCGAATTCTTTTCTTGAGTGCTACTTGAGCGATTTTTGTTAAACTATTGAGAAGGCTATTTGACCTTCTATTTACAGATTTTGACGGATCCTTTTATGGTAGCGAGACTATTACTGCATTTTTTCAGCTTTGTGGTTAATGACAGCATATGATGATTTTGCTTATTATTTCAGTCAGGTGTTCTGTTATGCATTTTGGAAGCATTTTCAGTGCCATATTGGGTAACGAATACCTTGTACTATTGAAATTTGGTGTAACATCAGAATAATCCAAGAAAATTGAGCTTCTTAAATTATATTTGTTTTTAGTATTGCCCTATTTATTTCCGGGAGAGTTTTGTCATCATTTGTAAATTGTTTTTCAAAATGATCTGCAAGAATTTCTTCTTTGCCATTGTCTTCATATGCTGTGTGTCCACATTCACATTTCATTGGAGAATTGCCTTGCTGTTTCGATTTAATTTTTTTCAGAAATTTCCGTAGATTATCTTCGATGTCTTTATCACACGCGTCTTCAACTATTTTGTTCTATCTGTTTATTCTTTTATTTTTTATCATGTCGTTCATTTTCTGAGATGTGAGATGTTCCACTGAATAGTCTATTTCTTCTGTTGTTTCAATTTGGTTTGTAGAGGGGACGAATTTGGTTATTTCATAACCAAATTTTAAGAAATAGTTTTTGGTTTAAATGTTTGTTTAATTCTTCTTCTTCTTCTTCTTCCTCAGCCTTTTTGCTTTCCACTGCTGGATGTAGGCCTCCCCCATTGATCGCAATTTTTCCCGGTCCTTTGCATATTGCTGCCATGTTGTGCCTGCGTGCTTTTCAGATCGTTGGTCCATCTTTCCGGTGGACTTCTAATTGGTCGTATCTTTGGCGGCCCCCATTGCATAATGGATTTGGCCCATCCATCGTCGGTCTTTCTGGAAATATGACCTGCCCAATTCTATTTTAGGGACGCTATTCGTTCCATGACATCGGTGACTTCCGTTTGCTATCAGATCCACTCATTTGTCATTTTGTCTCGGTGTGAAATTCCTAGCATTGGCCTTTCCATGGCAGCACGCACATGTCGATTACCTTCCTTTTCAGACTCTTGTTCATGTTGCTCTGGAATATGTAACGCAGTTTGCCGAACGCTGCCCAACCGAGTCGATTTTTCTTCTGATTTCGGCCGTTTGATTGTCGAGACCGAGCTTCATGTTATGGCCGAGGTACTTGTACCAGCTTACGATTTCGACTTTCTCGTCTCCTATTTTGATAGCTCTGGTACCATAGATGTTCGTTATGATCTACGTTTTCGACATGTTCATATTCAAGCCAATTTTCTGCGATCCTCGTTGAGCTGCATCAGCATTGTTTCAATCTGTTCAAGAGACATTGATATCAGGACAATGTCGTCGGCAAATCGAAGGTGACTCAGAAACTTTCTATTTACGTTGATTTCCATTTCACTCCAAACAAGTTTTTTGAACTCAGTTTCCAGGGATGGCGTGAACAGTTTCAGTGAAATGGTATCGCCTTGACGGACTCCTCTTCCAATTCGAAATTTATCGGTGGTTCTGTGAGGTTTCACAAATGACGTTGCATGCTCGTAGATATTTTTTATCATACGCATATATCTCGAACTGATCCAACATTCGTCCAAGGAGTCTATAATTGACCATTACTCGACCGACTCAAAAGCTTTCTCGAAGTCTATGAAGCACAGACGATTTTGTATTCGTTGCACTTCTAGATTAGACTTCTCATCACCTGCAAATGGTCATTTGTGCTGAAACCAGATCGTAATCCGGCGTGTTCTATCGGCTAATAGAAGTCTAGCTTCTTCGTGATCCTTTTCGTTATCACCTTCATAAACAGCTTGTACAAGTGCGAGAGCAAACTGATAGACCTGTAATTTTCTAGTTTCGTAATGCCTCCCTTCTTGTTCAGCAGAGTGATAACTACGTTTTCCCATGATTCCGGTATGTTCTCTTTTTCGAGACACTTGTTGAACAGAACAGTTACCATTTCGAGCAGTATGGGTCCACCTTCTTTGATGGCTTCGATCGGAATGGTCACCTGGAGATATCTTGTATTTCATTTCGCCTATCGAAGCCTGTATTTCGTCGATCATTATGTCTGGCAATTCTTCGGATCCGACGTTCATTATCATCGGTCTTGTTTGCGTTGTTTCTGCACGTAGTTTGGGCCGAACCGACGTGAATAAGGCCTCATAGAACTCTAGCGCGATATCCAATATCTTGTTCTGATCTGTCTGTATCATTCGGGCCTTATCTTTCAATTTAAAAATTTGCTTGTACCCGTTCATCAGCTTCACTCCCTGGACCTTCATGTTTCCGTTGGCTTCGATAACGTTTGTGGCTAGTTTTACATTGTACTGTCGCAGATCAGTCTTCATTTTCTTGTTGATGGCTTTCGTTACGTCTCGGTATTCCACAGTGTCTCGGTTACCACCTTTCTCCATTTTCAGCGTTATCAAGTCTAGCGTTTCTTTGCTGAGTTCCGACTCTGTAATATATATAGATGGGCATCTGGTTTCCAGGAAACCTTTTACTGAGTCTAGAGTTTTCGTGTTGAGCCCATCAATTGTGATAGTTTGTGTATCCACTGCGTTCAGTTCTTTGTCCATCTTTTCTTTGAATTCAGTACTTTGTTCTTTCAGGTGATCGATGCCCAGAACGACTTTCATTCTGACCCTTCTCTCTCTATTCTTCTGTTCAAGACGACTTTGGCTCGCACCATTCGAAGATCGCTGCCCGTTGTGAATCTATTTAGCACAGTGTCATTTTTGACGATAGACTTGCGGTTCGATATGATGAAATCGATCTCGTTCTTTATTCTGCCATCCGCACTGGCCCAAGTCCACTTCCTTTGAAGCTTACTAGGGAAAAACGAGTTCATTGCGAAGATGTTTCGTTGTTGGAGAAATGGTAGCAAACTATCTCCTCGCTTGTTCCTTTGATCATAACCAAAATTCCCAATTGATGTTTCTGCAAAATCTTCCTTCCCAATTTGGCATTGAAAACGCTGGCAAATAACTGATATTGTGCTTGATCTTCTACAATGGCTTTGGAGACATCCTCGTAGAAGGTTCCGATTTCTTCGTTGTCATGAGCTGTGGTCGGTGCGTATGCTTGGATGACCTTGAAACTATATACAGCAATTATCTTCATGTGCACGTACATGACTGTTGGAGATGCTGTTCACATGAGTTATTCGGTTCGACCAACGTTTGCTGATGAGCAGTCCTACACAATGCATTGACGTTTGGCTTTCAGTACATTGGTAGGACAAAGTGTTTCCTGGTTTTAGTTTCAAGCAATCTTCTCCACGCCGTCTGACTTCGCTTAATCCGAAATGTCCCATTTGATTTTTTCCAGTTCCAATTCCAGTTCGAGCAATTTTTCATTCGATGATAACGTCCTATTATTGTGCGTAACCCAGGGTTTCTTAGCCCCCTCTGCTCGTCGTCTGGTCTGGCCGTTGTCGTAGTGCGGGATCAACGAGCGGCTGTGTCCATCTGTGTTTGTTTTTTTTGTTTCATTTCGGGCGGTTTTTAGCTGGTAAAACACCACGTTGGCCAATGCGGGTTGGTGAGTTATGGTAATCCTTCTGGCTCGGACTTTGCATGCTGCCGTTGTCTCTTCTGTTGAGATCTTCCCCACCATGGTAATGCGTTTATCCCATCTCGATAACGCTCCGTCTCCAGCCCTTTCTAAATGTGTCGTTAGGATACTACCCGAAGACAGCCCCCCTCATTAAACTGTTTTCTAACGTAGATTCCCACTGGGGTTGGAACCCAATCTTCCTCTAGGTTGCTCAGCGTAACGGGATCTATCACGTGAAGGTAAATGTCGGAGTTGATGTACAGAGATTATGAAGCATAATGAGCTATGTATTGCGCATGTACACCATTTAGAAACTCTTTGTTTCATTGCTGTTGATCAATCCAATTTCAGTGATGACTGGTAAATGATCAGAGGACAATAGATAAATTATTTTCAGCTAATTGTTTTTATTGTACCGATGTGTAAAAGTAATATCTATATCATCTCCTCTTGCGGTTACTCTTCTTAGCAGCGTTGCTGGATCTTCTGGGCGAAGAATTTTAAGTTTCTCTTCTTAAATTCCATACTAATATTAGATTTTGCCTAAGGGATTTTTAATTCGGCTCGCCCATGTCGGATAATTGGCATTGCGGTCACCGGCTGCTATTGTGTCTCCAAAATCTCATCAAAATTTTCTTTATTTGGTCTTGCTGAAAACAGTGCTGCTATTATCAAATATTCTCTTCCCAGATTGGTTTTTATTGTTACTGTTTCGATGTTTGGTGCAGGTATTTCTAGTTTTCCTGCGCAAATATTGGCTTCTGTTAACGATGCCACACCTTCACCGTAACGCTCTGGTCGATCCTTTATGTACAATCGCTATCCGGGTTTATAAAGTTTTTCACCTTTGTTTAGTCTAGTTTCACATATACTTATAACACTAATTTCTTTCTATTAGAAATGATCTTAATTCATTTAAGCGAGTTTGAATTCATTGGCATTCCAGGCGCCAATTTTAATTTTGCGCCAATTAAATTTTTCATAAACAGTAAAAATCGTTTTTCTAATTTCCCCTAATAAATTCAAATACTGTTTCTATTTTGTCTGTCACTACTTGTCCAACTCACTACTTGTTGTTAGTGTCTGCGAAACGTATTACAGTAGTAACTTTTGAAGCTGCATTCTTTTTTGTTCCAGTATTTTCTGCTCTCTTATCAACTGATCAGGATTCCTAGGTTATTTCCAATCGTTAGCTTTATATGTTCCTGAACATAGAGTACATTGAGGGGTTAGTTCCTTTTTTAGTGTATTCATATGAAGGATGTGAACCCGCGCAGTCCATACCTGTCTCAGGTGCGTTAAACGATTTGGCGTATTCGACATGGCCATATCTTTGACTCTTCTAACACTGTTCTGTTTGTGTCGGTCTATGTTTAGGTCCTGTCTTCACCGATATGTTCTGTCTTCACGATTTGCATAAAAATCTGTTTGCCTTCTTCTGATTGAGTTGATAATTACGTGTTTTGTTGCCCAGTCTCACAACTGAATTAACCGGGAGTTCTTGCATCTTTAAATCATCTTTGATGTATTCATTCCTCCTAGGACAATTTTCAATTCTTTCTCTTCTGCCAAATAATATGTATGAAAGGATTATTCCATTCCTTCTAGGATTTTCCTTGTTTCTCTGATTTTTCAGGAGAATTTGTAAAGATCTTTACACCTTTGCTGGTGTATTTTGCTGAGGCTTGCTCTAGCTTCCATTGAGTTCCATGTACTTCTTGACCTCCACATAGCTATCGTGATTATGTAATATTAATGGATGGAGCTTCCTGTTTTAGGGCCTCTATTGCCTTGCAGTGTTAATAATAATAATAACCTTTATTGGCATAAAATTCTTACACTATACAATTACTTACAAATACATTACAAATACATTA